>RJWT010041668.1:0-12277 GCA_004365215.1 Cuniculus paca
AAAAAAAAAAAACCATTAAAATAAGATGGTCTAGTAAAGTCAAGGCCAGTCAGTTACGGCACGGTACTAGCCAGCTGGAGTTCAGTGAAGTGAGCAAATTTCCTCTCTCTCTCTCTCTCTCTCTCTCTCTCTCTCCCCCTGTCCCTCTCTCTTTGTCAATGTTTTATCCCTTCCCTATGTTGGATTCTTACTCCTTCCTTTTTGTTTGCTAACTACTGCTTTTCTATATTTTTCCTTTTTCCTTGCAATAGAATGAGAACTGATTGTACAAATTTTCCAGCAGAAAAAAATCATCCTCCCTTTCAATTCATCAAGTCCCTAGAATTTAAGGGACAACAGAGGGAAGAAAGCTTAAGATGACTTTGCTGCAGGCTGTCATGAGAACTTTCTTCCCCTTGGATTAATCTTTTGAGTCACCCAAAAGATAAGAAACTTCAGTCAGGGTGAGTCACCCAAAAGATAAGACACTTCAGTCAGGAGCAAGCAGGATCCTTTCTCAGGAAAGGTTGAGGTCTACGGCTAGATGCTCAAAGAGCATCCTTTTTTTTTTTTTAAAGAATACAACCAAACAAAATAAAACAGAATAGAGTCAATCACAACAAAACAATGAACATGGTACATGACTTCTAAACAGGGTAAAAAGCAATCGATAATGGCTACCACAATGCCTCTTGTTATCTTCAATATAACTGCCCATACCATCAGGGATAAATAAAATCAAACAAAATAGAACAGAATAAAATGAGTAAAAACAAAACAAAAGAAAACAAATAAAGCAAAACAATGAAAGCAATACAGAATTTCAAGATACTAGTAAAACAGCAGTGACTACCATAATGCTTCTTGTTATCTTCAGAACAGTTGCCTACACCTTCAGACATAATACAATCAAACAACACAGAATAGAGTAAAATCAATCAAAACAATGAAAGCAACACAGGGTTTTAAAATAAAATAATTGGACATCCTCAATGGTTGCAATTACATATTTTGTTATCTTTGAAATAGCTGTCCATGCCATCAAGTACAATAAAAACCAAACAAAACAGAATAAAATGAAACTAATCAGAACAATGAAGACAATATGAGTTTCAAATCATGATAATAGATTAACAGTGGTCACTTCCTTCCCTTTTTAGAAAATCCTCCTCTTTGACTTTCCCGATATGAATTCTGCATTTTGGATCCCACTAACTCCTTTAGTTTGTTACACTAGGGAGACAACACGAAATTCACCCATGTGACTCTGAATCATTACATCCATAAGCATGATCTCAAGTTGCCTCCATTCACCTACAAGATCCTTGAGGTTATCTTCCTTTATAGCTGAGTAGATTTCCACCACATAAAATGCCATGTCTTTCTTATCCATTCTGTGGTTGATGGGTAAGCTACTCCTACTTTTTTTCTAGCTCCCTGTCACATAGGGCATTGCTCTCTCTACTTTGACTTTCAGTCTATGAATTTTCTTTCTAGTTAAATGTGTTTCTTGTCTAGAGCATATTGATGGATCCTGTCTCCTGATCCAATCTGCCTATGTTTCTTTCTATTGGTGCACTGAGGCCCTCTACATTAATAGTTATGCCCCTTTTGCACTGCATTGTCTCTGCCATGCTATTTTCCTGTCATTGGCTCCCTATTTTTCCTCTCCATTCAATCGACTGGCCCCACTTGATGGTCCCCCTCTGACATTGTTCCTGAGACTGTGGTCCTTTTTATATCTCTAGAATGTCCTTTAGTATTCTTTGTAGGGTTGGTCTGGTGGTCATGAATCCCTTGAGTTGTTCTTTGTCATGAAAGTATCTTGTTTCGCCATTAATTTTGAAAAAAAGTTTTGCAGGGTACATCAGTCTGGGTTGGAAGTTGTTTTCTTTCAGGACTTGAAATACTTTACTCCAGCCTCTTCTTGACTTGATGGTTTGTGTTGAGAAGTCTGCCGTGATTCTGATGGATTTTCCTTTATAGGTGATCTGTTTCTTTTCTCTAACAGCTTTTAATATTCTATTCTAGAGTTGAATTTCTGGGATCTTGATTATTATATGTCTGGGTGTAGATTTGTTTTTGTTATGGCTAGCTGGAGTTCTACATGCCTCATTTATTTGAATGTCACTTCCTTTTCCGATGCTTGGAAAGTTCTACAAAATTATTTCTGTAGATTCCTGATGTCATTTGTCTTGACCCCTGTTTTTTCACTCACATTTTTAATTCTTAAGTTATGTTTCTTTGAGTTGTATTGTAGCTGTTGAATTGTTACTTCCTGGTTCCTTGTTATTTTTAAGAGATCTTTCCTTTCGCAATCACAAGCTGCAAACCTGTCTTCAAGGTTTGAAAGTCTAGCTTCAGTTTTTTTTCAAGTGTTTTTGTCAGCTTTCAATGGAGTTTTTAATTTCCTGGATATCTCTTTGAATCTCTTTCATGCATTCTAAATCTCTCTTATATTGTTCATTCATGGTTTCCCTCATTTCCCTATGCTCCTCTACTTTTTTAATCTGTGTCTTCTTTTGAGGTGCTTAGCAATTCTTTTATTATGTTTTTCATTTCTTCTTTTACCTGGGATAGTATTTCTGTTCTAATTTCTTTTATAGCCTCATGAAGTTGTTTCTTTACTTCAGTTGACATCACTTCAGACATTTCAGGTTGCAACTCCCAATCTCTTCCATGTTTACCTCTCCTGCACTTGTGTTGCTTGGGTAAGAGACCAGAGATTGCCTTTTCCTTCTTCATCTTAGCATATTCTTGGTTTCTTCCATGCATGTGGAGCGGGACTCAGTCCAAGCAATGTCTGTGGGTCCACACCCAACCTCGAGCTGCTGGAAGAAGCCAGCAGCAGTCCTGACCCCGGGCTTATCCTGCCCGACTCCAAAATGGCTCCCAGCGAATCGCTCCCTCCTGCAGGAGGACTGAGTCCTCTGCACTCACCACCAGCCAGCACAGACCTCTGTGTCCTCTGCTCTACTTCATCGCTGCACCTCTCTGCAGAGATCTCTGGGGTTGCCAGCCACCACCACTACCACGCGTCCCCAGACTCCAACAGGTCCTCTCACAGGGTAATTCCGACTCCAGGCTGAGGTGTCGCCAGCTACCACCTTCTTCTTCATTTAAATTTTTCTTTTTACTCTTGCTGTGGGCTTCAATTCACATTTCAGATTCTGCCTGGGTCCAGGGGACCCACTTCCTTCCCTCTTGTCCTCCCCATGATGATATATTTCAGCTTCTGAACTGTTTCTCTCAGAAAGTCAGTTTACTCTGCTGCTTACTGTTTGGCCATCTTTTGGAAGTCCTCAAAGAGCATCCCTGAGGCTCCATTTCCTCTATTCCACTTTACTGCATTTGGGAACAAGCTCACCATCATGAGAAACTCTAGAAATGGGAGGGCAAAGTCTACAGCTAACCACTGTAGAGTTTCTTCAGAAATCACAGTATCTTCAGTGGTCACTGAAATTTAGATTGAGGTCCTGACATCTCTTTTTCTCTGTGTAGGAGATTTTTTTATATGAGCCCTCCACTTTCACTATTACTTCCTTGTCTCTCCTTCTTTGTCATCTACAGTCAATTAATTTACTAAATCTTGTGCATTATATTGCCTTGATCACTATATCAAATAAATGTTATAAGTAGTATTATCATTATCTGCCTATATGGATCAACCTACCATTTTTAAACACAGGTTTGAGCAACATTTTTAACCTACAACACCTAAAAAGACTGTACTTTTTATCAAAATGCAAGTGTCTGTATCCTCCCCTGTGTTCCATACCAGGATATCTGAAATACCGTACCTACTCTGATGTTGGCTCAAAAAAGAAATAAAAGCACCAATAATAATAAAGCTCAGAGTCACTGATTTCCAGAATCTGGTACCATATTATTGCTCTTGTTTTTAAAAATCAATTTTATTTTTCTTAATTAAATGCTAACAATAGAGTGAAAGAGGTATTTTGTTATTTTCTTTACACCTTTGTTTTTAACAATTTAATTTATTTAAATTGCCATATTGTACCTCTGAGTAGGATAAAGGCAGCTATTTCTTATGAAACTGTGGACTAAATTACAAATGAATAGGAGCATTAACAAATGAGAACATTGCAGTTATTTTACTATATGATTCAATTCCCCTCTCCAAATGTTTGCTTTATAGCCCAGCTCTTTGGGTAAAGGATATAGAGGCTATTTAGATAAGCAGCAGCCCAGACTTTAATTTCATATAAGCAAAAACAGTGATACCGGCACTCAAGTCCAAAAGTAACAGATAAATGGAAGATACAGTTTTATATTGGATTCCTTTTTTTTTTTAATTTTAAAGAAAATAGGACAAAACAAAACAGAACAGAATGAAAAAAGCAAAAGAAAACAGTATAGAGTCAAACATAATATAGCATTTCAAAGGAGAACACTGCAAGCTATACAGGTTTTCAAACCATAACAACAGGAGATTAACAATGGTTACCCTAGTGTCTCTTGCTTTCTTCAAAATGGTTGTTCTTACATTTACAGACAATAAACTCAAACAAAACAAAGTAGTATAAAACCAGATAAAAGAGAATAGTTTTGAGAAATTTCAATATTCAAATGTATTCCAAATTCAGGAATTGAAGTGCCAAGAAGTGTGAAACGTCAGAGTTTTGTTTTGTTTTGTTTTGCTACCTGTAAACTAGCAGATTAACTAGTCATCATTTCATAGACTCTGGCAGAAGACGATAAAAGTAGAAGTCAGAGACAAAATACTTCATCACTCACAGCACAGCAAGCAACGCGAGCTTTATGTTCCTATTGGCCCCTGTTCCATCTCTCATCACAGGAAAGTGATACGGAACTGTTGAGGTTAAAGTTGATTTGTAGTAGGTTTGCATCACACTCACCTGAGGGTACTTGAGCTTAGGAATCATGATTCTTTTACCAGGCATGACCAGCAAGCTTACTCTGACCTTTGCCCCGACGAGACATATTATCTCTATTTTAATAGAAAAAAAAACCCTGCTCTCTGTCCATGGCCAAATACTGTCCCTATTCATCAAAAGTCATCTTCTGTATAAAATGTATGAAACATCCTTTAAAAGATAATTCAAGCCAACTGAATGTGGTGGTGCATGCCTATAACCCCAGCATTTTGGGAGGGTGAAGCAAGAAAATCTCAAGTTTGAGCCCAACCTGGGCAGTTTAGTGACTTAGTGGGACTGTGTCACAAAATAAAAAATTTTAAAAAATGGTTGGGGAATGGAGCACAATGGGAAGACCCTGGGTTCGTTCCTTGGGTACTAAAGAAAAAACAACATAATTCAAATCAAAAAGCTGCCAGTACCACTGCTAACAATACGTGCAGAGAGATACATGCACAATTGTCCCCAACCATGAAGATTATGAAGCACCCCATTACAGTCTCTTTTAGTTCACATATTAGTGACTAAGAAAGCATGTTTGTTTATTCCCTAATGATTCATCTCTACCAATTAGATTATGAGCTCTTAGAAAGAGATTACTTTGGTTTATCTTCACATCCCCCAGGTTTACCCAGAACTCTGCACCTAGTAAGTGCATGGTAGTTATTTAACAAATGAGTAAATGATTAGAGCTACACATATCACATTACTCTACATATCACATTATTCTACATATCACATATCACATTAGGGCAAATTAGTTTTAACATTTATTTACTATTGTATTCAGAAGTAAACTGCACCCTAATAGGAACACCCACAGGTGCCAAAGCCTCTAGACATGAGTTTTTATAAATTTCGCTTGAAGGCCATTTTATGATTATGTCTTAGACCAGGGAGCTTTTAGCAGCTCAAACTGTTAAATAGTGTACTGTGAAAGTAGTTTATTGACCTAAGTCTCTTTTCTCATTTGTGTTTCTGGAATCTTCACAATGGTGGATAGTTAAACTGAGAAAGTTTTATATCTTTTTGTGAAAATAAGGAAAGTGATTATTTAGAAATACTGATTGGCCACTAGAAGAAGAAATCAGAACATTGCAACATCTAGTCCTCAAATTTATACAGTGGCTATAACTTTAAATTTACCTTCATTCCTCTTAAGGGTCATCTTAAGGATAGATGGATAATGATGATCAAATATCAAGTAACAAAAATAATGGAATGGTGGATCTTAAAATAGTATCAAGTTCTACAGAAGCAAGTTAAGTGATACTGGGACTCAGAGAGAGAAATTGAAAGTCTGCCAAAGTTCTAGCCCAAAGAAAAAGCAGTAGATCAAATATTCTTGATGACCGAGTCTTCCATGATGGAGCCAAAAATAAGATAGGCACAAAGAGGATACCCACATAAACCTGTGGGCATGTTTATAATGTGGTTAGTGGGCTGAAATGATAAAACACTCATTTTAGTGTTGATAAAATTCAGCTGGAAGGGAGTGAAATTCTCATTTGAATATACATGATGACTTAGAGTAAGCCCATGGTCAAAATCTAACATCTGTGTTTGTCTATGTGAGCTTTGACTAGTTACATAATCTATGAAATTATCTGTAATGATACCGACTTCACCACAGGACTGCTTTCCATACTAGGTAAATTAACATACGTAGAAGGGCTTTGTAGACCATGATCTGAGTAGTGACTGCTGTCATAGCTATATAGGCATGGTACAAAGGCAATTTGTTTGTGTTGATGGCTTGACAAAATAGAAAATTGTTCCCCACTGCAACCTTCCACTAAAGAGTGAACCAGAGCATCAAGATTCTGATAAAAATGATAGAAAGACTACCAAATTTAAAGTTAAGAACTAATCAAATTTCCCTTTGTAAATATTGTAATGGCCATGAAATGTGTGAGGATTACCTGTAATGTTTGAACTATGCAATTTTCAGATTGCATAGTGAATAGGCTCCCAAAACTGCAGTGGGGTTAACTTTTTTTTAATTAACTTTTGAGCAAATCTGTGCTTCTAAAAGCCTATCATCCTACTTCAAGCCACCAAGTTAAACATGAAGATTCCTAAGGACTTTTTTTTCCCTTTCTTTGTGACTTTATTATTTTACTCTGTCTCACTTCTACTGGAAACTTGGAAACACAGAAATGAGCAATCAGAAGACACTAACCTTCATTGTTGCATGTAATTACAACTCCAAATATAAATAGCATTTGTGCCACTACTATAAATGGAAAAATTTTGTTGAAACATTAAATGATTACCTTTAAAATTACTTCTCATAGATGTATGAAATACACAGTGTAGTGGATTGTAAAGGAATTTTTTCACTCCTCTAAAAAATTTAATCCATCTATATCTCCATTTTTTAATATTTCTCCAAGGATATAAATTTTCATAGGTACTTAGCAAAGTGCCTTATACATAGTGTGTAATTAATGTTCTGTGTAAGGAAGAGGGAGAGGAAATCAGGGAAAAAAATGAAGGATGAAGATAGGAAAAAGACAAAGAAGAAATGAGAAAGAAAAAAGGAGGGAGACAGAAAGAAAAGAAGAAAAGTGAAAAATGGACAGAAAAAGAGGGAAAAAGAAATAAGAAATGAGGGAGGAAAAAGGGAGGAAGAAAAGGAGGAAGGCAGAGAGAGGAGGAGAAAGAAGGATAGAGGGAGGAAGAAGAAAGGAAACAAGGAAGAAAGAAGGTAGAAAGGGTCAAAGAAAATTTATATCACATAGAATGATAAAGAAACACACCCTGAGAGTATCAATCATGAAGGCTACCTTAAATGGAGAGTGAGTTGGTACAACATGAGTTCTCCCACTGTGGTCAACACAACTTCTAAAATCAAATCAGGACATGCAGACATGGTCTTTTTGAGTCAATCCACCTATGAATGCAATGAACACTTTTAATATTCACCCCAATCTTGACCCTCAATCAGCTCATTTCTTTAACTGCACTCCTCACTTCCTACTTGCTCTGCCTCTCGCCTCATACTGAGTCTCACCTATGGCCTTAACCTTAATCCATTTTGAAGCCACAACTTGTCTCTCTCCAAGCTTCAGTAAGTATTGAGTGAGTAGCCAATCTGGGTTAGAATATCTATGGATCCCACTGCTTGGTAATTCAAAACTTTTAATGTTTAAGAGTATCTAAAGAAAAAAAAAAGCTATATCCAACTACCCAGTCATCAGAATGGCAGCAGTAAACTGACTATATCCAATTAACATATGCATGCTGTGGAGGGGCTCTTGCTTTCCACTGAATTCATGTTTTCAGTATCAATGTCAAACAAAGAAACTAATTTTGTCTTGTACTGCAGTTTGGAGGAAACTTTAATAAGCTTCCTCTTGATCAGCAATTCTAGTGACCAATTTCATCAGGACTTTGACTTGCAGAAAGTATCCTTTACTTTAGTAGATCAGAGCAATTTGAAGTGGTTTGGTTTCAGGTTTTGTTTTTCTTTGTTTCTTTATTGTGGAATAAATAATACATTATTCCCTTCTATGAGTTCTTTCTTCATTCAAACGCACCTTCATCTGAAGTCTTGTGGGGAAAGGGGAACACTGGGTTTGCGACAGAAAACCTGCTAAAATACCTGTTCCTGCCCTTACATCTCTCAACGCTGCTCTCCTCTCTGCCCCATTTGTCAGTTGTATAATTGCAGCTGTCTGCTGTAATTTCCAGAGTCCCTAATCTTTCTTTTACAACTCAATGTGGCACCAGCCATCAGCTCTTTGTTAATCTCCCCCCAATGCATACTGACATGCCTTTCCCTTCATCTTTCCACATTCTTAGATCTCCTCTTTAGCCCTATTCCTAGACCTAAGAACATAAAGCAAGTACCATTAATTCCTTCTTTTTCTACCTACTTACTGTCTGAATTTCCACTGCTCTTGTCTTTCTTATATTTTTTTCTGAGCTTTTAGATAATTGAATAATTGGTTTTTCTTTTCCTAGTTTATTCATCGTTTTCATTTCATTTTTACTTTCATTTTAGCTTTCATTTATTCAACAAAATACTTTTATTTTGTATCACATGTGGGACCTTATCTATACTTTCCATATTAATTATATCAACAACAAATTCCTAAATCTAAGCTTGCCATTTCTTGATATGCACACATTTATGGCACTGAGGTTGGAGTTCTAGGAGGAAATGTAGCCCTTCTTAGAGTCCAGTCCACTGGGAGATAACTCTACTAATGAAGTCAGTCCGTCATAAAGAAATTAATGCTTTCTTTGCTATGATTCTTCTCACTACTGAGGGAGTGGGGAAGTTGGCAGTCACTTCAGATTGAATTTTACTCTCTCACCTCTTCCAACAACCCCACAAGACCTTCCTGAATCACCCTAACTCTTTACTAGACTACAACCCTGATCTAATTTCAAAGGTCAAAACCACTAGGAAATAATTGACTTCACCCCTTCATTTCATTATCAGTAACCCTAAATCTACCATTACTACATTGTTTTTTCAAATCAAGTCCTAAAAAACAAGAATAACTTTTTTTTTAAATTTTTTATAGAGACAGGATCTCACTGCCTAGTTCAGGCTGGCCTTGAGTTCACTGTGTAGCCCAGGCTGGCCTCAAACTCACAGTGATCCTCCTGCCTCAGCCTCCTGAGTGCTGGGATTACAGGACTGCATTACCATGCCCAGTTCCTGGTGGACAACATTTAATAAAAGGTTAAAGAAAAAGGAAGGAAAACAACCAAAGCAAGGGATGAAAAATCATGGGAATCTGGGCTTATGCAGACAGGTCTTACAGTTTGGATTATGCTAGGTTGACTTGCATGATAAATCCAGTTTATGATCATCTCAATTTAGGAGATTTTCATTCCCTCTGTAAAAATGCTAGGCAGCTAAGCTAATTGCTTTTGCGGTTCAAGAAAATGAACATTTAGAAAGGATCTCCCTCTCCAAATAACTCTGAAAATCAAAAAACAGAAGGCATAAAAAATAAAAACCCGCTTCACCAAAAGGACAGTTTGGGGTAAAGGAAGGAACAGTTTGCACTTTAGCTGAGTTCAGAGAAGATTCATTTAGAGGGTGACTGTGAAATTGAGTAGCGCACCAGCAGCTTAGTGAAATTGCTGGCTGGAGGGCAAGCCTGCTTTCGCCGCGCAGCTGCCTCCTTCCCAGCCTTCAGCCGCCCCGGGCCACTCGGCGGCGTTTGTGGAAGCGCTCTACTGCCATCTACAGGGGCTGGTGCACCCTGCACGACGTTCGGGTCAGGTCACACCACACAGGACTTTTTCTGTGTGCTGTCTTTACTAGAAGACCATAGTTAGTTTTTCATCAGCAGTCATTACTCTGTGAAAAGCCCAGGTCACTGTTTAATTAACTTTAACAATAAACGGACTAAATGACCGTAAGCAGTATATTTTTGTTGCAGGAAATTTGTTTTCAAAACCAAACAGCTTGCTTTTAAAATAAATTAACAACAAAATAAATCAGTAATTCATCTCCTCTGTTGTTTTTATTTTTATTAGTATATGTTTACAATACATAATGATTACATTCTTCGTGGGGAATTGGTGCATGTGTATAATAACACTTCTTAATTCTTTTTGTGTTCCCTTTCCCTATTCTCCCTCCATCGTTAGCACCTTCCCGCTTGCACTACTGCATTATTCTTCATTTTTAAAGTTACAATTACACAAACAAAAACACTTACCTAGGAGCAGAATATTTCCCTTTTCCTTGACCTTAATTTCCAAAATACTCTCCAAATAAAGACTCAATTTCCTTCCAAGAATATATAGAGCTGTGTGAATAGGATTCCTTTAAAACACACACACACACACACACACACACACACACACACACACACACACATTAAAAGTGTATTATTTGAAATATGATTATAGTTTTATATCTCTGCAGCACAGTTTAACAGGAGGTAGTTAAGATAGACTTAGTCCCCAAATTATGGTTTTATTCACCAGGTAATGCCAATGCCAAGAGCAATATTAAATTGTTTTAGAGAAAAGTCTCCAACAAAGATATTTACATTGTTCAGTCACATTGTTTCTCCCTTAAACATAGCAGGATAAAGTCTTTACCTGAAACCAGAAATGACCATTGAGCACCAAGAAGCTCAGTATCAAATCAAATAATAACCCCATGCCGTTTTCGGAGGCATTTTCTCTACTCTGATGGGAAGTCTGCATGCATGGTTCGATAAATCACAGACAACAGTATGCAAATCCATTCCAGATCTTTTTTTCCCTCCACAAATGTTGCAAAGATGAGGTTTTTAAAATGTTTCAAAAGCATGTTTAAAACAATGTGGAGGGCACAGAAAATGCAAGTTTTCTTTTGTGACTTTCCAGTTGATCAGCTACAGTAGCAATGCTGACTTACTGAAAATTGTATGAAAACCAGAGGGATAATTAGAGCTCATTTTTACTTGAAGCAACAGCTTGAAATTTTCGTTGACTTTACACAAATTAGAGAAAAATCGGACTTGACACCATCTTGTCCTGGGGTTTTTTGCTTATACCAAGAAGAAGGTTGGTTTTCTCCGCTGGGGATGAAGAAGGGGAAGAATGGCCTGGAAAGCCATGGTGTCATGTAAGTTTATTGCTGCTGCTTCCCGCCATTATTTTTCTTCCCTTTGTTTCATCTTTCTTATTTTTTAAATTTATTTCATCTTGCCTGATTGTTTGCATCCATGAAAGGAACTCTAAATCCTTTTTAGGATGAAATGAAAATAAAAATAAATGGGTATATAAATATTGTGCTGTGGTTTATGATCATCTTTACATTTTTCTTTCTTAATCTTCCCCTGGGATCCTATGGTACTATCCAGATGAGCAAAACCAAACCCATCAATCATGAGTCCATTCATTTTCCACGATTGCCTCTCTATGTCTCAGTATCCAGCTTCCTGGCCAGAAGAAAGTCTGTGTGTGTGGCCAGCTGACCATCACCCCTACACAAATTGTCTTGGCAAGACCTTCAGAACTATAGCTTCTTCATTCGTAAAGGCTGCCATAATCAACTAACATGATCCAGGTGAGCTGTATCAACAGAAATTCACTCTCTTCTAGTTTTAGAAGCTGAAAGTCCAAAATGAGGGTGTTCTCAGAGTTGTGCTGTTAGAAAGAATCTAAAGACTGTAAGAAAGGATTCTTCTTTGCCACTTCTGGCTTCTGCCAGCAATCCTTGACATGGGTTAACATACAGGTGTGCTACTCCAGCTGCTGCCTCGACCTCCGCATGGTCTTCTCCCCTATGTTCTGTCTTTGCATAGCATTCTCCTATCAACATCTGAATTTCTGTCTTTTTAGAAGGATACTAGCCAGCCATTTAATTAACGTTCATCCTGATCCTGTATGACTTCATTTTAACTTGACTCTGAAGGCCGTATGTGATCTGCAAA
>RJWT010041669.1:0-12274 GCA_004365215.1 Cuniculus paca
ACATCAATGAGAGAAAAGTAACCAAGACAATGGAATGTACCTATTGTATAATCCTAGAACTCTGGGAGTCTGAGGTAGGAAGATCCGAAGTTCAAGACCAGAACTGGTGATGTAGCTCAGAGGTAGAGTGCTTGCCTAGCATGCATAAAGCCCCTAGTAAGACCCTGTCTCAAAAAAAAAAAAAAGACTGAGGATGTAGTGTAAAACCCAGTATTTAATCCCCACTATAGAGGTAGGAGTGAAGAGAGGGAGCTAAACTAAAAGTAGAACAAAAGCACTGGTGATCTGGGCACAGTGGTGCACACGTGTAACCCCAGCTACTTGGGAGGTTGAGGTATGAGGACAGTAACTTTGAGCTCACCCTGGGTAATTTAACTAAACATTATCTCAGCACTCCATGAAGTACTGAAGAAAATAAAAAAGCACAGAGCCAGGGGTGGTGGCACACACCTGTGTTCAGTGGCACAACCCCAGTACTCGGGAGGTTCATGTGGGAGGATTAGCATGAGTTCCATGGCCAAGCCTGGGCTACATAGTGAGTTCAAGGCCAGCCTGAACTGCATAGTGAGACTGTGTCTCAACCGCCCCCCCAGAAGGTGTAAAATAATCTTGGTGTATGGAAGACTTTGATGAACATGTCATGAAATTTAGAAACCAAAAGGAAAATATCAATAGACTATACAAATTACTTTATAATTTTATAATAACAATAATAATGATAATTAACCAAGCCAAAAGCCAAACTGAGAGGAAACATATAAGGCATGAGAGATAAAGTGCTAATTCTCATGCAATATAAGGAATTTAGGAGGGGGAAGGGGGTTACTGAGGATTGAACCCAGGGCTTCCAGGCCTAGCTATATCCCCAGGCCATTTCTTTAATTTTTTTTGAGACAGGGTCTCATTAAGTTGCTGAAGTTGGACTTGAATTTGTGATCCTTCTGTCTCAGCCTCCCCTGTGCTGGATTACAGATACGCACCACTACCACCATCAGGTGTATAAGGAATTTTTGAATAGCAATTTAAAAACATTGCAACATGGGTGTTTTCCATCCAGATTCACACCTTCCTGGTTCTGAGGCTTTCAACCTTGGACCACTGGCTTGCACCACAGGCTTTTCAGCTTCTCCAGTTTCAGATGGCAGGTTGTAGGTTTTCTCAGCACTTGAGCCAGTTCTTCATAGTAAATTGCCTTGTCTATACATCACCTACTGGCTCTATTTCTTTGGAGAACTCTAGTATGGATTTTGGTATCAAGAATGTTTCTACAAGAACATACAGGCTGTTTCCAAGATTTAGCTATTATGAGTCGTGCTTCTATAAACATGGGCATGAATGTAGCACTAATATGATGACTTTAGCTCTTTCAGGACGATACATAGAAGGGGAATAGCTGGATCAATGGAATTTCTATTTTTAGACTGTCCCTGTGTTGAACTTCTGGTATTTTATAATGAGGTGGACAGGTTCTCTTTTGATCACAGCTATTTAGGGGTTCTGTATGCCTCACTTATCTGTATGTGTAATTCTTCCCCAATATCTGTATGTGTAATTTCTTCTCCAAAAACTTCCCCAATGGTTTTCTGCTACTATTTCTGCCTATAGAGAAAAGCTATTAAGAACAACTAGGGCTGGGGATTTAGCTCAGCTGTTCAAGTGAGCGCAAGGTTGTGAGTTTGATCCCTGGTACCAGAAAAACAAAAAACAACTATACAACCCTGGCATTAACAAGTAAATCAACGGTAATATCGTCCAAGACAAAATGGATATTCATGTACCATAAAAACAAATAATGTACCACCTATAACCTTAGCACAGATGAATGGATAAAGAAAATATGGTATTTATACACAGTGGAGTACTACTCTGCCATAAGGATAAACTTGACCCATTTTTAGAAAATGGATGCACCTTGAGACCATAATGTTATATGAAATAAACCAGACACACAAGCTTAAATAGTACATCATTTCTCTTATATGAGAAACCCTCAATAGGGTGTGGAATATAGCTCAGTGACACAAGAGCCTGTCTGGCAAGTGCGAGGTCATGAGCTCAATCCCCAGTACAAAAAAAAAAAATCCCAAAATATAAATAAGGAGCAAAATAAAAGACAATAGGAGAAAAGAACAGAGATAGAAGGGGGTAGGAGTGTAGGGAAAATTTAGCATAGATGGAAGGGAAGAGAAGAGGATGTAAAAAAAATTAAGATGTCAGGCGCATGCTTGTAATCCCAGCACTCAAGAGGCTGAGGCAGGAGGATCATTGCAAGTTCAAGATCAGCCTGAGCTACAAAGTGAGCTCAAGACCAGTATGAACTGCATAGCGAGACCCTGTCTCAGAAAAGGGCAAGAAAAAAAGAATTATGATGTTATGTACATGTATCAACTCCTCGTGGAAAATGCAATCATTATGAGCTGTGAATATGTACTAAAAATTTTTTAAAAAGATAAAATTAAGATTGCTTTGTGGGTTCACCTCCTAAAAATGGCTCAAAACACAGCCTCCAGTTGGGCTAAATCTTTGAGTTGATTTTATAATAAAGTACTGTACATCTCATGTAATTGTTTAATTAAACATAGCCATAGGTAGCTTTGCAATAGGGATATATTCTGAGCAATATATCATTAGGCAACTTTATCATTGAACCAATGTTATCACCAACCTTGAGCTATAGGAAAATCGCCTGACTGGGCTTCTGGTATGAAGCTGCACCAGCATAACACAGCATGTTGCTTAAGTTTTTTTTTGTTGTTGTTGGTCTGAGATGAGATCTTGCTGAATTACTCAGGCTGACACTGAACTTACAACTCTTGAGTACCTTCTGCCCTGCACATGGCTACACGGCAGTTGTACAACACTTCTTTTACAAAGACAAAACTCTTAAAAAACTAGTATTCAGCAGTATTATAAATAAACCAGTAAGTTACTCACATTTATTAGCCAATATCATGTATTACACAAGCTTGTCTGTGCCATACTTTGACATGACTGGCATTGCAATGAGTTTCCTTACACCAGCATCACCACAAACACATAATACACTGGCTCGATGCTGGTATGATGTCACTAGGTGATAGTTTTCAGCTCCATTTTAATCTTAGGGGATCAGTATTGTAGGTGCAGGTCATCACTGACCATCATTATGCTGTGCATGCCTGCACTGTGCTAAGCATGAACTACAGAAGAGTTAGAGGGGTAAAGGAGACACAGGTCAGTGTTTTGTAGACATGATATAGGAAAACACAAAATATCCCAAAAAACCCTGGTAACATAGTACACTGGTAAGCTATCAGTTGTTTTCCCTCCGGATTGTGCGGATGACCAAGAGCTGTGGTTGATTGCAGCTGTCTAGCATGCGAGAGTATTGTAACCCATATTGCTAACCTGAAAAAGTGCTTTAAAAATGCAGGGGTGGTAATTCCCACCACATCCCCATTCAACTCACCTACTAAAACTATACAGAAGATAGGTGGATCTTGGCTAATGACTAGGTGGAAACTCCAATTAGAGATGTGGTTTCACTGGTTAAGTAAATGAACACAGCCTGATACCTGGTTTGCAGATACCCATCTGAAAAAAAATGCATTTTCTCCATCTGTGTTTGTAAGGGAGACCAACCAGGAGTTTGCAAGGCCAGCGATACAACTTTAGTGTCCTATCTCAGAGGGCATATCAACTTTCAAGGCCTTTGTCATAATTTAGGATTCAGTGATGTTGACTGCCTTTTCTTTCTGCAAGACATTACACTGGTCCATGACATTGACAACACTATGCTGACTGGACTCACTGAGAAGTAGCAACTACGCTAGACATACTGGTAAGACATTTGCATGCCAGAGGGTCAGAAATAAATCTGACCAAAGTTCAAATTTTAATGAGGTCATAGGTTCCATTTCTAAGCGTCAGGTGGTAAAGAGTAAGTGGTAATATCTTTCCCCTCCTACAACCAAGATGCAATGCATAGTAGTCCCCTTTGAATTTTGGAGGCAGAGAATTCATTTGGTTTTGTCATTGTGGGCTACACTGAGTGACCCAAAAAGCTGCTAGTTTTGTGTGGGGTTCAGAATAGGAGAAAGCTCTGCAACAGGTATAGACTGCTATAGTTTCTTGTTCTGCCTGTTATTTTTTATTTTTTGGTCTTTTTGAGACAGGGTCTTGCTATGCAGTTCAGGCTGGTCTTCAACTCACTTGATAGCCCAGGCTGGCCTTGAACTCACAGCAGTCCCCCTGCCTCAGCCTCCTGAGTGCTGGGATTACAAGCATGCACCACCATGCCCAGTTTGTTCTGTCTTTTGAAGCTGTTCCCCTGTAAGTCAATCACAGGTTAGGCCCTTAGGATTTTAAAGCAAAACCCTGCCAACCTTTGCTGATAACCCGTTCTGAGTCGCACTTTTTGGCTTACTAGTAGGCCTTTGTAAAAACTTTACAGTTCACACGTAGGATCACCTAGTTCTCATGCAGCCTGAGCTGCCACTCATGAGCTGGGTGCTGTCTGATGGACCAAGCCATACAGTTGGATGTGCACAGCAGAACTCTATCATTAAACGGAAGTGGCATGTATGTGATTGAGCCCAAGCAGGCCATGAAGACATGAGTAAATTACACAGAGTAGCCCTAGTACTCATAGTCCCTATTCTAGCTACACTCTCCTCTCTCTGCCAGTCTGCCCCTCTTGTCCCATGGGGAATTTCCTATCATTGGTTGCTAGGAGAAGACATGAGCTTAGAATGGATGCTTCTATATGGTATACAGCCACCATCCTGAAGTGCACAGCTGTAAGAGGTATGGTCTCTTTGGGGGTTATCCCTGAATGGCAGTTATGAAAGGAAATTCCCCCAGTGGGCAGAGATTAAGCAGTGCACCTTGCCTCTCTACTCTGTGGTTACTTCCGCTTGGCTAAAAGCAGTTTTGAACCATTTAATTTTATTGGAAAATATTGCTAGTTTCTACATTTCCTCTGAAGTTAAATATTCACTATAAAACTCAACCAAGTATCAAAATTTAATGAAATAATTATGAAATGCTATTTTGAATGCAACTGTCTAACTACATAGTGTATTAGTCATTTTTCTATCACTGGGATGTGGGGAGACACTGGCCAAAGGAGTAATGGAACCTGAGTGCACTGGGGAAGGGACCTTGGGGAATCACAGTTCCCATGCTCCTGCAATGCATGCTTAGAGTTTAGAGCAAAATCTGTAGGTCAGCAGTCACAGAATTAAGAGCAAGTTACTGCCAAAGATGTTTGCTTGGTCAATGTGTTCCCTCTGCCCTGACAAGATTGCCTAAATTAGGCTGATGTGTCATGTAACAAACCATCGCATTCTGGCCCTGGTCCCTACAAAACCTCCTGTACAGTGTGTTGCAGAATGATTTTCCTCTGCATCTTTATTCTCATGTCCTTGAGATACCAGTAACAGCAGCAGTCTCAGCTGGTTGCTGTTTCCCTGAGGTCCTCTTATGCCCAAGAAGCAGCCTCTCTGAGTTCTTGATGATTGAATTAAATCTTGTCTCCCAGTAATCTTCAAGTTCTACACAGCCATGGTTGCATACTGTGACACTGGGACAAAATACCTGACACGTGTGACTTAAAGAAAGAGAAATGTACTTGGCTCACAGTTTCAGAGAGTTCATTCAAGTCATGGCTGCAATTCCAAGGCAGAATCAGCAAGGTGGAAGGATGTGGCAGAGAAAGCTGTTCACATCATGGGGGACAGAAGCAGAGAGAGCAGGAGCCAGGGAATACAAGCTTCCAGGTTATGCTTCCTGTGCCACACATCCTCCAACCAGGCCCCACATCCTAACATCACGTTCAGCTACGAACTCACAATGGATGGATCCACTGGTAAGTGTAACACCTCCGTGATCCAATGACCTTCTAAAACCCCCACTTCTGAACACTGGAGACTTTGAGCGGACATCTTAGATCTGAGTCATGACATGTATCAGCTGTGCAAATCAGACATGGTACGTTAGAGAATTACTACTGTCTAAACTGGATTTGGTGTGATTTTCAAAAAAGGAGGGGTGTGAAGAGGACAGAGACAATAAATATATTTTGAATAGAAGCATTAATATAAGTCTGGAAAATGAAAATTAAAAAATTGGATAAATGAATTATTGTAGTTTTGTTTCATATTATACTAACTGTAGTAAACAAACATGACAAATTCTCTAAGGAAGTTACCTGAAGACTTTCTCAGATTTTTAGTGTATCTAAGAATTAACAAAATAGGTTATTAAAAATGCAGGTTTATAGGCCAAACTACAGACTTTAATTTAGAACTAGAATATAGCCTAGAAATGTAAAAATTATTTGAAAGACTCAATGACTGTGATCAAAGATAATGAGATTACTATGGAGTTAAGCCTGTGCTTATTTCTTATTTGAAATGGACAATTAGGCAGATGATGGGTAGCACAGAAAGAACATTATTATTAAATCAAAACAGAGGCAAGAACAAGCAAAGGTGCTGTAGCCTTTTAAATCTTTTTCAGATTAGAGAATTCCTCTATAACTAAGCTAGAGTTTAAAACCTTGAACTAAGGTTACAAAACAGGGGGATCATTTTATAGTAATTTTATAGAAATGTTGATATGATGGTATGCACTGCAAGGTGAAAGTTAGTTAAAATGTTCACAATGAGAGGAAAAAGGCACCAAGCAGGTTAATAATTGAAAATAAAATATCAAAAGATATTTTGGTAGAAAATGTTGAATTTTATTTCATATACCTAAGGATAGGTAAATACAACATTATAAAATATTCTTATGAATATAACATCAACAATATTTTCTCTTTGGGATCTGAAAATGTCTTTATTTTTTAGAAAGTGGATTTCAGGAAGTTAAAAGGCAATACTAGAGGACACAGGCACAGAAGTAGATGTAGTCAGCCATTCAAAGCATTCAGGTAAGAATATGGCAATATAGATACAACAAGCAAGACTTAGGTGTTCCAAACAAAACATATCGGACATTCTTAATTTGAACTTCACAGCATTTCCTGGACAGGGGGGAAACAGTTAACATTGGAAAGTCCTGAAATCTCTTTCTTTGATTAAATGGTTTGCCTTTGATCAAAATCAAATTCTTTCAAACATGGACCAAAATGTCACATAGGTTCACTGTTACAACAGACAGCAGGTTGCAAGTTAATTCTGGTACAATTTCTTCCCACAAAGCTTAGAAGACAAAGATGCTGAGGTGGCTCTGGACTAAGTTTAATAGTCATCTCCTTTGCTGATACCCATCTACAACGCCTAAGTCACAGATTCTGCAGCACCATCAAGTGTTTACTCTTTCCCAGGGAACCTAGCCATCTGCAGCAGAAGGCAAGAGTGCCAAAGTCCTCACTGATGATATTTAAGAAGTGTTTTGTTCTTGGAACCTTCACTGGCACATGTTCGCCATCAAAATTTTTCATATAATGTGATCACTCCATGTCACCGTGAACCACACCTTTTCCTGTACTACCAAAGGTTTCTCCTTCCTCCATGCTCATTGCCTCCCCACCCTTCATGATTTGCAGTTTGTTTTCCCCATGTGTATTCTGTACGGACCAAATGATGTTCATTCAGAGTATGGATTGGCTTCACCTGATAAGTCTTCCCATTTATTTCTACTTAGGATTCCATGACTTCCTGGATGGCCTCACCAGCATCACGCAGTGAAACATCAATGCCAATACATTTTATTCCAACATAAGTGGCATCTTTTACACCTTTTAATAACGTAACATATTTGGGATTAAAAGTGACAGTAAAAGAACAGTCAATAATCCTACCACTTCCATGTGCTAAGTCATCTTACAGATGTCATCACATCGTAACACTGTTGTCACCTGCACTGGGAGCAGTTACGAGGGAACACCGAGTGGGAAAAGCCAGGCCTGTGTTTAAGCATGAACGGTCTTCCAACTTCTCACAGATTTCTATCATTGTCATCATCATCATCCCAGGCTTGATCCAACTCACAACTTGTTGATGTGCTTTCTCAGCTTCTCGAAAATCGTTCCAAACCTCTTCCTTAGCCTGATCTAATGTTTTATTTTCTTTGCTTGTAGTTCTCTGAGCAGCTGTTTGCAGGTCTTGTGAAGGTGGATACTCACATGCCTTTTCTTTTCTTTTTTTTATTGAGACAAGTTCTTGCTATGCAGTTCAGGCTGGCCTTGAACTCACTTTGTAGTCCAGGGTGGTCTCAAACTTGCAATGATCCTTTTGCCTCAGGCTCCTGAATGCTGGGATTACAGGTATGTGCCCCCATGCCCGTTTCTTTTTTCTTTTTCACATTCCTTTTCTTTGGGGAACACACCATTACGACACAGGTCACCTATCGGAACCCTGGGAGGGTCTGTTTGAACTTACGATCCTCTCTTTTTCTTCTTTCCATCACCATCACCATCATTATCTCTCTTTCTCTTCTAGTGCTTGTATTTCCAATTGTTTTGCTATCTCATCCACAGAGGCTCCCAAGTCTTTATCACGTTCCTGCTGCCCTGCAACAGCTCCTTTACTCTTCTTCTGTCATTTTCTTGGCTGCTTCAACTGTAGAGGCGCCCCCTCTTCCCTGCTGTCTGGCTCCAGGTCGCCATTCAGGTGGCTCCCTGAGGCTGCTGTCTCCTCCACGCGCACTGTGATGCCCCAGAAAGCTCGAGGAAGGGAGGGAGAGCTTCGAGGGCCCACTCCTCCTTCACAGCTTTCAGGCCTTCTTGAAGGCAGATGAGGCAATGCTTACATTCTGCAGCATTATTTTTTTAAATTTTATTTTAAAGAGAATAGAACAAAACAAAACAGAATAGAGTGAAACACAACATAGCATTTCAGAACAGAACACTGCAAGCAATACAGGTCTTCAAAACAAACAACAGGAGATTAACAATGGCTACCCTAGTGTCTCTTGCCTTCTTCGAAATGGTTGTTCATACATTCACAGACAATAAACTCAAACAAAACAAAATAATATAAAACCAGATGAAAGAAACGAGTGAAAGCATTACAGGCCATCAAATCCGACAACAAGAAACCAACAACGGCTACCTTAATGTCCCCTGTTTTCTTCAAAACAGCTGTTCCTATCTTCTCACATATTCTGCAGCATTATTTTATTGTTATTCCTTTATTTACCATTTTAATCAATTTGGATGTGCTGTGAGATACAGAGATTCAGTCAAAAAAGAAAATTTACTTCTCTAAAACTTCAGATTAGAAAATAACCTAAGAGACATTTAGGTTAAAATAAAAAGTTTTATACAGGGAATAATTTATGGTACAGGGTGAAGGTAGGAGCAAAAAAGTCACACAAGGTAAAAGAAGATGTCATCTGAATGGGGCTTGAAGGACAGGAGGAACCTGGATCTGCGGCAGAATGTGAAAGCTGGCAAAAGGCATTGTATGCATCAATTTCAGCATCAATTTCAGGAAGAACTTCTTTCATACCAGCAGGTATGGATGAATTTGCATGGTTCATCAGAAGGTAAGCTGCTGTTGTGAAAGCAAATCCAAAGGAAGATGACAGCTCTACACATGTATTCCCTTTTTACCTTCTCTCAATGGGGTGTGGAGGGCAACATTTTCTTTACATTCATGTTGAAAAGCCTTCGAAGGATCGAAGCGTCTGACACCCAGAACTTTATTCAGTTCCTCCTGAAGTTTTATCTCATTTTGTTTCTTTTTAGCAAGCTGAGATCGGAGTTTTGACACTTCCTAGTTAAGAAAAATATTAATGAACAATTATTAAAGATCACCTTGGTGAAATATATTTCAGATAAGTTCTAAAGCTGCTTTATGTGTCATAACGAATGGCAAAAACTATTACAAACATACTATAAGACTAAATTACTGAATAAGTGAAAGCAGATAAAGTCTTTTAAATCCTGTCACCTCTCTACAGCTATTTTTCTGAAATAAGTTTGATTTGAAATTAATTGCTGAGTTGGGCATGGTGGCTTAGCAAATTAACTATAATCCCAATGTTTAAAAGCTTCAGGCAGGAGGATCACTGAGTTTGAGGCCGGCTTGGGCTACACAGTGAGTTCAAGTCCAGTGTAAAGTACATAATGAGACCCTGTCCCAGGCGGAGTGGGACATCAGAGTTACTCTGTTATATCCTGGGCAAATGCCATGGAGAGAAAGGGGATCCCTTTCTCCATTCAGTCTACTTATGGAAGAGGAGCTCTGCCTTGGGGAGTGTGCTGAAAATGCTGGTGCCCTTGTCACCCTTGCTCTGGCTCATGAGGGTGTGGGTCCATGCCAGGTAAGGCCAGCCAAGAGAACCTGAGCTACTCTTCATTGCCCCTCCTTACACGTCCACCGAGAACTCAGCTGCAAGGCTATAGGGGAAACTCAGAAAGAAGCTTGCCACTGTCCTTAATTGTAGCTCCAGAATCTTAGCCTGGAGAGTGTCTGAGGGAAAAGTAGGCCATAAAACAGGTAGCTCTGAATCTTTTCCAAAGTCAACTGACCTCACAACAGAACTTGCAGAAGGTGAAGCAGAAGGGTACACTAATGAACACTGGTGGTGTGGCAAAAGGAACGTAGGAGATGACTTAAAAGATGTGTTAAAATGTAGGCTGGCTAGTTCACGGGAGAGGACTGGGAATAGACTGCTGGAAGGAGGCTTCTTGAAATCAAAACAAATACCAAGCACTGACCTCAGATATAACTACTACAAATGAGCAAGAATTTGACTGAATTAATTTGTAGAGGATTGTATGCCCCTCGGGCACTACTGAAATGGAGCAGAGTCAGCAACCGGTAAAATTAGCAGCCATACATGATAAACAGAACAAAGGAATACAGATGAGCTGGTTAATCCTGATTGTCAACACTACTGGACTAACAGACTCCTCTCTGTTGTGAAGGCAATAACCTCATCAATGGGTTAATCCATTGAGTCCGTGGTTAAACAGATGTCTAGGAGGTGGGGTCTATTCGAAGGAAGTGGGCTATGGGGCATGACCTTGGGGAACTATATATGTTGCTGACTCCTTCTGTTCTTCCTCTGTGCAGTGCTTCCTGACTTACAATGAGTTGAGCAGCTTTCCTCTCATGCTGCTTCCAGTATCTGGAGAACTAACCAAGAACTAAAACTTCTGAAACAGTGAGCCAAAATAAATCTGTCCTACTTAGGCTGCAGGTATCAATATTTTGTCTCAGAAATAGAAAGGTAACTACTAAAATAGCCTCACCAAGCATGATTGCATCTCGCTAAGTAGCAACATCAGAGGTGCAATATTGTCCTGAAGTAGAGGTTGTGTTCATTAGTGTTTCTGTCACTGTGACAAAATACCTGAGAAAATCAGCTTAAAGGAAGAAAGATTTATTTTGGCTCAAAATTTTGGTTCATGGTTACTTTGCTCTTTTTTTCCTAGGTTTGCAGTGAGGCAGTATATCACGGCAGGAAGAACACGGTGGAGTGAAGGTGTTCACCTCATGGCAGCCAAGAAGCAGACACAGAAGCGGCTGGGGCCTGAGTCTCCCCTTCAGGGGCACATCCCCAGGGACCTCACTTCCTCCTATAGGTCTCTCCTTTTACAGGTTCCATCACCCAGTAGTATGCTTGGCTAGGGGTCAAGCCTTCAAGACATGAACCTTTGGGGTACATTTAAGATGCAAACCTTAACAGCAGTGACGGTAGAACAGACTTCACTAAGATAATCAAGCTAATACTCATCAAACACACAAACAAATAACAACCAGCTGAGAAATGTATGAATGCATCCAGAAGTACTATAACATACAGTGGTACCTCAGTTCATGAACCCTTTTGTTTGTGAACAATTTGGTTTGTAAACAGAAGAATTTGGTAATTTGTTTTTTTTTTTAACTCTGTATTGGGTGATGTGGCCTTATTCCTGCACATGAATGTCACCGTCTTTTCCAGAATTGTGGAATGAATTAAGTTTGTAAACCAAGGTACAACACTGTATTATCTAAATTATAATGTATATCAGAAAAAAAGCAGGCACAAAAATGGCCTGTGAAGAGTAATCAAATGTTTGAGAAACTCACTTCACTTGAATCATAATGAAAGAGGTGATATTACTACAGAACTTACAAAGTTAAAAGGATTATAAGAAAATTCTATGAACTATATACCAACAAATTAGATAATTTAGTCAAAACTGACAAGTTTTTGGAGACATAAGCTACCAAAAGTGACTCAAGGAAAAAAACAAAAACAAAAATTTACAATCTGAACAAACTTGACTGAGGCAAAGATATTAAATTAGTAGTCAAATAATTCCCACAAAGAAAAGTCCAAATCTGTG
>RJWT010041670.1:0-12277 GCA_004365215.1 Cuniculus paca
AAAAAATATGAATATATGTACCTACTGCATAGGAATGGTGTAATGGTCCCATAAAGTAATATATGTAAAGTGCTTTAAACAGTGATGGGCATGCCATAGGCATTTTTATAAACTTCCAACTCCTATACATTCCTTCTCCAGGGTAAAAGTGCTGTTCGGGGAGCTTCCTGGCCTTTTCATATTTAATACTCCCTGCTGAGATGACACCCCTATTTAACTGTAACCACAGCTCTAGACAACAGTGGGTGTTTAGTCCATGTTATTCTCACCCTCCCCTTTCTATTCCTCCCTTAAATGCTGCCTTCTCTCAATAGCATCCCAAGGGCCCCACTGCCAGTCGCATCACCTCCTCCATTCTCATTTGGAAAAGGAAGGCTATGCTTATAGATGGATTTTTACTTGGTTACATCATCTTGCCTTTATCTTTAATGAAGATGAAGATTATTTTTCTTAATTTTCTTATTTAAAATTTCCTTAATTTTAAATCCACCTCCCTGTATCTTTTCTTATATTGCGGGTTTCTTTACTTCTAATATACTTCCGTGAGATAAGATCTGCATTAACCCAAAATTTGGTATTTGTATCATAGAAATGATACAAATAAAATGCCATCTTTCACCAAACAGCTTTGAGGACCATTTTTTCAAGACAAGACGATGGATACTGGGGTGAGATTCTTGTGGACACTTTGTGATGTAAAGGAAAAGAGAAGAGGAAGAGTTATGATGTACTCAGATTATGAAAAGCAGTAACATTAGAGAATTTATTTGAAGCAATGAGGGAAATTTCAGGAATCAAAGTACTTTGAGTCAGGCAATCTGTCAAACTGGGGTTATTCTAACAGATAACATAGATGAGAAAATCTTGGAGATGAATCTTGCAAGAGAGACCCTGCCTGGGAGGTGCTTAATTCTGTCTTTCTAGGCAGCCAGCTCACCAGGCCTGACTGACAGGGGGAGGCCACCAAGTATCTGTGACCAGGGCTGGGAGTGCCATGGGAACAAGTGGGATGAGGGACAGTGATGCTGGGCAGGGATGACACTGCAGGGTCTGCTGCCAATTTACAAATTCTCTTTTCCTGCAGAGCAGTGGTTGGTGCGCATGAGAGCTGCGAAGGGCCCAGGGGATGAAGTGCTAAAGAAGATGAATTGCCCTTGACAGGAGCTTATAGGTTTCTCTGTGCAGAACAATCTCAGTGACCCCAGAGAGACAGCAACTCAGTCACCAGCACCCATCACCCAGTGACACAGGAGCATAGCAGGAGCACCTGCCCCTAGGATGAACAGGTGAAGAGTGAGGTTTGCACTGTTGTGGCATTTTTCCTTTCAGGCTCTACCTTAGATGATATTTCAGCTTCTTCAAAGACAAAGTTTGAATTAGAGAGAATGAAGGAGTTATAGGAACTGCACATGGTCCATTTTTACAAGGCTCATTGCAGGTACCTAGATCAGGACACTGCTGTGAATTTTGACAGTATCTGGTAGTGTCATGTCATGTCACTTCAGCATTCATTTTGCTTTTCATCTTCATTAAGGTACTCTGAACACCCTGCCCCCACCAACTATTGTCCCTTTCAATACCACTCATCTACCCCTGCCACCTGCAGCCCCAATTTGTCACATTGACTGCTGCCTTCACCGTACCCAACATGCCTCCAGCCCTTATGTCCCCCAATCTTTTCCCTACCCCCACCTCATGCAAACCCACACCCACACCAACCTTCGTTTGCTTCTCAGTTCATGTTCTAGGCAAAGAATGAAAGTGAGACTCATTAACTCATTAGAAAGTATCAGGTTCTGCGCCCCTAAATAGATGTTCTGACATTATACCTTATTCCAATGATGCAGCATTGCCTAAAGGACTGTCAGCTCTCCTCTGGCATTGCCTTCAAAATTTGCCATCCACAAAAGAATACTCATCTCAGTGGGTCGTATCGGAGACACACTTAGTCCTAGTTCAATCCAAAAGCACTGGACATGGCTAGACATGAAATTCAATGCCTGGGTTTTTTTTTTTTTTGTCTTATATTTACTACCCACTAACTTTGCCAATTCAGGTATAAACCCACAAGGCCCCAGCACATTCATTTTTCAAGAAAAATAGTAATAGCTGCTATAGTTTGTAGGGATCAAACAAGTAACTATATAAGAAAGCATGTTTAATACCATACAGCATTGTATCATTTCAAAAATATTTTTCTCTCTTCTTTAATTACTTCTGCTAACTTTGGGCTAATTTTATTTTTCTTTTTCTAGTTTCTGGACATATAAACCACTCTCTAGGTTTTCATCCATAGAAAAAAGTTTTTCCTCCCTTATACTTTCAGCTTAAGTGTGTACTTAAAGCTCAGATAAGTCTGTTGTTCTCAAATATTGTTGAGTTTATTCTTTTTATTCCTTCTGGCACTCTATGTCTTTTGATTGGAGAATTTGATTCATTAACATTTAAAGTAATTATTGATAGGTAAGAATTTACCATTGCCATTTTGTTTGTGCCAGGAAGGATCCCATGAGCCCCAGTTTCCCTTGCAATCATCACTGATACTGACCTCAACTGACAGAACTGCACAAACGCAAGGTCCTCAGTAGTCAAAGCTGTGGGTGTCAGCAACAGCTGCAAGAACTGTTAGGCTGATGAAGTTTCCTCCTAATCTCTTCTCCCACAGAGGAAGTTCTGACCAAGGGGATTCTTCTTGAAACCAATTCCAGTTCACAAAACACTGGTGTTTGTGGGGGCACCAGTCTGCTGTATAGCACCTATGGGTAGCCACAAAGGGAGGGGCTAGTGGTAAGGCACACATGGAGGACTGTGGTTCCTGGGTCTGAGGTGGCAGTGCCACTGTTCCCAGTGTAGACAACCCACTACTGTGCTGGTGACAGTGTGCGAGGCGCAGGACAGGGGAGCTAAAAGCCAGTGTCTACAGCATGGGCTTCAATAGATCCAGGGTCTAAGGTTCAGGCTCACAGGCTGTGTGGCAGGAGCTCTGATGTCAAAAGCATGAGACATTAGAGTACCTCAGCTCTGGGATGCATGAGGTTTGGTGGGAGACAGCCTCAGTTTCTGAGGGACAGCAACAGTACTTGTGTCTCCTGGAGATGCACAGCAGTGAAGGACATTGGTTACTTCATTAGTAACAACTTCTGATGTCCTCTGCAGAGCAGGATGCTGGGGTCTGCTTAGAGAAACTCTGATATAAAAGCTGAAGAGTCCACAGCTACCTGTGGTACTGTTCAGGTCTTCATTGACAAAGGCTGCCAGCACCCCCAACAGAGCACAGGGCAGGGGGACTTCCCCCAGCACCCACCACATGGTTGAGATTGACAGACTATACCAGTCAGTGATGGCAAATGCTTTAGAGACAGTGTGGCCCAACTGCAATTCAAAACCCAGTTATTATTGCAAAGTGCCAACACTGTAATTAAATCTGAATACTGAGGTTTTAGTTTAGAAAAAACAACTGTTATCCCAAGATCAGTTGCTGAGATGACTTGGCTCACATACGAACAGAGAGGGCTCTGCGTGCCTGCTTCAGTACACCACTGGTTTACACCTTTGTCTTTGTTGTCAGCTGTCTCCAGATGTCTCAGGTACGCCAGTCTCCTCAGATATCATATCTGTGTGGTTTTCACTCCACCATGTTGTCCCAGATTTTTAATAGGACTCAAGCTTTTTTTATTCATGGGTAGTTGTCTCATTGCTGTTTTTTGTGGGAGGACAAAGTCTGGTATTTCCTCCTCCACCACCTTGCAGATATAACCTCCTATTTATTCTTTCAATAAATATTTACCAAGCACTGGTCATGTGTCAACACTGTCCAAGGTATTTTAGACAAAGAAGAAAATAAGGCAGGCAAGACATCTGACATCAGAGTGTTTATTTTATTTTATTTTATTTTATTTTATTTTATTTTATTTTATTTTTTAAAGTGTCAGGCATGTCCTTTGAGCTGGAATCAGACCAGCACCCTAAGGATGTCCACAGATGTCTGTCAGGTCTACATGTCTCTGCTCTACCAGCTGAGCCTGAGTCTACATTTTAAGAAAGAAGACAAACAATAAACTCATATACAAACAGCTAAATAAACTCAATAACAAATAGCTCATAATAAGATTTCAGAAAACCTACGTCCACATAAAAATTAACAACAGCAAAGTTTCAAGGGAAGACATGTAAGAAAAGAGTAAGTAGCAGAATAATATCCTTATGGGCAATTTAAGCACAGTAGAAAGACATTCCCACAAAGAAGATCAAAGCTGCAACTTGCTATTTCAAATGATGCAAGACATTTTCAAAGTATACAAGACATGAAAGAACAAAAATATCAGAATATAGAAACTCAGACATGAAGTAGCAGAATTTAGGAAAGAAACAGAAAAAATTTCACTTCAGAATTAAAGACTAAACTAGAAGAGATACAACAATGAATAAACATGAGAAATAGTGCCATAAGAGATACAAGACACAAGAAATTTTTTAAAAAACAAAAATAAAAAAAAGAGAGATTTTAAAAAAGGTTTGAGACAAGGTAACACATATTGAGAATCTACAGTGAGTATCAGAGGAGTCCTTAAAGAAGAAAACGAAAGCCAGATAATACAACAATACTAAAAAGTGTAATTCAGAAAAACTTTCCCTGAGATAAAAGAGAGATTAAATCACAAGTTGAAAGAGCCCATTTTGTACCTAAAACCATCGACCTAGAACAACCAACTCTAAACGATAATTTAGTAAAATTACTGGATATGTTTTTATATCTAGAAAAAACCTGTAACTCAAGGAAAGAAGGTTGTATTACCATAGAACTTCTGAAAAGAAACACTTATGCCTAAAGGAAATGGCATAAGGTATTCAAAATTCTTTTGGAAAGAATGTTTGAGCCATTAGTTGTATACCTAGTGAAACTGACTTTCAAATATAAAAGACACAGATGTATTAGTATCAAAATGGACAGAAGGAATGCTGTTTTCATGAGCCTTTCTAAGAATCTACAAGAGAATGAGCTTCAGAAAACAAAAATGACTAGAAAGACATGCAATAGCTAATGCACAATAAATGCAGTTAGCTGCAGATAACCCAGTTATCAGGATCTTTACCTAGATGCATGCAATTGCCCAGCAGTAGATTGAGATGGGCAAGTATTTGCTATATAGAAACCCAGGGTTTTTTCTACCCTTCCTCCTTCCCTCCCTCCCTTCCTTCTTCTTTTTCTCCTATTTATCAATTCATATATTCATACACACTCATTATACAGTGCCCTGAAAGCCTCCAGCGGAGCATGTATGCTGTGAGAAAAGTGAAACACTGAAGCCAGATCCTGGTCTATGGAGGTTTACAAAGGATGAGAAGGCAGTGCACAAAAACCAGATTCCAACAGTTGTAACCAAAACAAGCACAGTACAAACCATATAAAAGCAAGATTTTAAAGCCTTGGGAAAGTTGAGTCTTAAATAAGCCCTCCAAGGCAGTTTAGTGGGAGGCAGTGAAGTATTCTGGGAGACTCGACAGCTGTGCCAAGGTAAGGAGTTGGGAAGGATGATGGTAGATAAGAGCAGGATGAGTCCTATGACCATGCAGGAGAGAAAGTAGGCAAAGCAGCAAAAAAAAAAAAAAAAAGTAACCAATGCTTGAAACAACTCCAGACACGCTCAGCCACATTATCTTTGACAAAGGTGCCAAACACATTCACAGGAAGAAAGCCTCTTTAATAAATGGCGCTGGAAAAACTGGCTTTGCACATGCCAAAGATTAAAATTAGACCCATATCTTTCACCGTGCACTAAAGTTGAAATGGATTAAAGATCTAAATATTAAAACAGAAACATTAAATCTGCTAGGAGATACAATACATACAACTCTTGAAGACACTGGTGTAAGCAAACACCTTATAAACAAAACCCCAATCACACAGGAACTATCACAAACAATCAACAACTGGGATCTCATCTTATTAAAAAGCTTTTGCACAGCAAGAGAAACCACCAACAGAGTGAAGAGACAACCCACAATATGGAAAAAATGTTTGCCAGTTGTTCCTCAGACAAGGATTACTATCAAGAACATATAAAGAACTCAAAAAAATCAGATCCCCCAAATTTAAAGAACCAATCCAAAAATGGGCATCTGAGATGAATACACAGATGAAGTAGTAGAAACAGCAAATAAATATATGAAAAAATGTCGGACATCACTGGTCATTTGAGACATGCAAATCAAAACAATGCTGAGACTCCACCTCGCCTCAGAAAGAATGGCTATTATCAAGAAATCAACTAATAACAAATTCTGGCAGGGACGTGGGGAAAAAGGAATACTTCTCCATTGTTGGTGGGAGTGTATACTGGTGCAACCACTGTGGAAATCAATGTGGAGATTCCTCAAAAAACTAAGACTAGAGGTCCCATTTGACCCAGCCATTCCCCTCCTGAGCATCTTCCCAAAAGAATTAAAAGCATCATACTACAGCAATATATACACACCTATGTTTATAGTGGCACAGTTTGTAATAGCCAAATCTTGGAAACAACCCAAGTGCCCATCAACTGGTAAAAAGAAAAGAAGATGTGATTATTTTCATACAATGACTACTCTGCCATAAAGAATACACTGGAGAAATATCTAGGAAAATGAATGTACCTTGAGTCCATACTCTTAAGTGAAATAAATTGGACATACATGTAAATACCTCATTGTTTCTTTGGTGTAAGAAACCAAAAGTGTAAATAAGGATCAAAATGTATAATAGGTGTTGCTAAATATGAAGAAAATGTTCAAATGGGGAAGGGAAAAAGGGAGAGGGAAAGCGGAAAGGAAAGAAGGGAAAAGTAAAAAAGAAAGAGAAAAGGAAGAAAACATGGTAACAAAGCTTTTGCAAATGAGGAGGGGGTAGGAATTGAAGGTAGGGTAGAATGGGGAAAAACAAGCTATATCATGTACAGGTACAAATTCTCTATGATTAATGCGATAATTACGTATATCTAAAACATACAAATAAAATCTGATTTAAAGAAAGCAACCGGCCAATGCCTAGTATGCACCTAACATACCAGGCCTTACAAGAACTACTTCATATCATCGAATCTTCCCAGTGATCTTCTGATATAAACCACCTCTAATTCACAGATAAGAAAACAAAACAGAGGTGAAGTACAGTTGATTCTCATTACTCACATATGGCATATTTATGAATTTACTAAAATTTATTTTGTACCCCAAAATCAACACTTTCAAACCTTCCCAATGCATTTATAAACATGGTCAGAGCTGCAAAAATAAAAGTTGCCCAACATACATGTTCTATCTGAAGCGGAACAGGGCAACAATGTTCTGCCTTCCTTTTTCAGTTCTCAGAACATGAACAAGTGTCCTTTCCACAGTCTAGGTCATGCCAAGCGATTCGGATCTCTGTGCCTTTCACTGGTGACTTCACTGCTTCAAATGGTCCTTGAGAGTGGTGAAGCACCATTGGGTGTCTATAAGTGCAAGAAGGCAGAGATGTGCCTGAGGAAGAAAATACGTGTGTTTCATGAGTGTTGTTTTGGGCATGAGTTCTTGTTGGCTGTGTGTTCAGTATTAATCAATCAACCACATATATAACGTGTCTTTAAACAGAAGCATGTGAGACATTGTTAGGTATTGATTGGCAGACAAAAATATTGTGACCAGAGGATCACAGGAAGATAATCCTACATTTCACCAGATGCAGTGGTTCAATACTCACTCATTGAGCAGTCAGGGCAACTTTATATCATTGAAGCAATAGGAATAATGAGAGTAATTTGCTTTAATTTATTCAGGATCACAGATCTGGGATTAGAAACTTGCTCTTTCTTATTCCAGAACCAGTCTTTTCTACCTTCTCTGGAAAACAAAGCTCCTTGCAGCTTATCCCAAAGTAAATATATTGCTGTCCATCTATAAACACCTACAAAGCCACTCTCTAGAAAACATCATTTTCAAACTTCTGGTCCAAAAAGAGGGTTTTTGTTTTTTCCATTTAAAAATCAAAAAGATAGGGGCCAGGGGATTAGACACTCAGCAGCACAGTGCCTGCCTGGCAAGTGCAAGGTCCTGAGTTTGATTCCTGATACCAAAAAAAAAAAAAAAATCAAAAAGATAACAACCTGTTACTTAGGCAGGAATTACTTCTTTTTTTCCCCTCTGCCCTTCCATCTTCACTGAAATGTGCTCAGAAGTTTGCAGGTCTCTGAGGTATTCTCCAGCAAGTTCAACAATGGCTGACTTTGCTTCATGGAACAATATTGCTTTTGGTAGTTGCAGTGCTGATCCGTCCTTTGCAAATGAACTGACACTGCAGTTCAGTTTGTGTCAATGACACTGTGGTCTGCATGATACTGTGCCACCTCACCTGGCTCTGATCCTTTGGATAGAAGAATGTGTTTTTTACATGGGACCAGGAGACCAAGATAGGGCAAATTTCATCCATTCACAGAGGCCATTAGTCCACTAGAAATGGCTGAGCTTCCACGTGCAACAGAACACAGGGCAGGACACCAAGAGAAAGTTACTCCTGAAAGTGTCCTTCACTCTCAGTCTAGGTAAACTATGCTATTTCTTTTCTTTTTTCAGCAGATATAACTTTGTAACACAACCTTCTGTGGTACAAAAATGTAACTGTGTGTTGTTGAGTCTGAGTGATATATATGGAAAACTCACCAGTAAGAAGAGGTTGTTAATGCATGCACACCCTACAATGTAATTTCATGCTTTTATAAGTTTAATGTCCTTACAATTAAGTCCAACGTTTGCTGCAATTCTTTTCTCAGAAAGGGCATTCTAATATGCTAGCTAGGAGTCTATTTTCTCCCAAAAGCCATTATAAGTTAATTTTGCTACTAAGATCATGCTGGGAATTATCTAGAGGTACAGAAGACAATCAAGACCAGCAGCAAATGTCTGCTCTGAAAAACAAAGGTACCATTAAGTTCACTTCCCTCAACAATCACGTGTGCATGCACACACTGCATAGAACTTTTACTTCAGAAATAAATTGAATAATGGATTTAATATCTTTAATAAATTGAAAGGTGAATTAAACTGAAATCACATATGTGTTCCCCAACTGGTTTGTGGGTACTTAGAAAAGGCAACTGAAGTCATCTTCTGCTGTCAGAGAGTTACTCCATTCTTTGAGAATCTGTTTCAATCACTGATCTTTATTCATTCAATTTGTCACTGAGGACTTACTATGTGACTGCTAGGACACACAGCATCCTTGTTCAACCTGTACTATAGTTGAGGTACAATGATGAGTGACTATGGCCGAACATAGGAACGGTAGAGCTTATCCATAGGATGTCCATTTGTTTTAGTGTGGTGGTGGTGGTGGTGGTGTGTGTGTGTGTGTCTGTGTGTTTTTCTAGGGACTGAACCCAGGGCCTTTGCACTGAGCTACATCCTCAGAAGCCACCCCCCACCTTTTTAATACAGATTCTTGCTAAGTCACTAAGTTGCTCCAGGTTGGACTCAAACTTGTGATCCTCTTGCCTCAGCTTCTCAGAGTGCTTGGATTATAAACACATGCATCCAAACTCAGCTGGGATGTCCCTTTAGAAGCAACAGAGGTCATGATTCTCCACAATGGAAGATCCAATTAAGAAGTTACTTTTCTTTTTTTAGAAAAAAATTTCGGTTAATAAAAAAGATTCAGAATACGAAACAGCACTGCTATAGCTAAAGCATAAGTGAAAGAGGCAGCTCAGGCAGAGAGCATGGCTTAGTGGTAGACCACTTGCCTAGTACACGTGAGGCTCTGGGTTCTGCCCCCAAACTTTCAAAAGGCAGCTCAGTGAGGATCAGACTCAGAAAGAAACCTAAAAGTATATTTTTTAAAGTCATCCCAGGTTATGTGATACAATAATGGCACCTAAAAGTTAATTCAAGTTTATGCAGACTAAGAGGAAATGGGGACTGATCATTTTCTACATACCAAGGGCTCAAAAGGAGAGAGAAATGAGAGTTTGGATTGGCAGAGGATAGCACTGGAGGATCAGGGACTCATAGGAGAACAACCTATATGAGATCACACCAGAAATGGTGCCCTAGCCACATTGACTAAGATATCCTCATGGACACATCATTTTCTTTTATATTCTTTACTATACTTAATTATACTTTAGTATGTGTGGTGTTATGTATGTGGGGGTTGTAAAATAAACCACAAAGACTTTTCGTTTCTCAGTGTAGGCTCTATCACACTCAGATAATCCTTTTGCTTCTTTAGAGTCCTGAGGTTAAAACTCATCAGATTCTGTTATAAATAACTACCTGTCCTGCAGGTATCTGAAGGAATTCCTGATGATTACTAATACCTCCTTTCTAAGAAAATCCACACAGCCATATATGTCAAAAGAGAAGGCTCCCAGTTGGTCTAGACTAATCATAGTATGTATGATGTCAAAAGCCAAAGTAACAAATGAAAAAGATCAATTAAACTTCACCAAAATTTAAAACTTTTTTGCTTCAAAGAATAACACCTAGAAAGTTAAAAGCCTACAGAATGGGAGAAAATATTTACAAATCATGTCTAATAAGGACTTGAATCTAGAATATAGAAAGAATTGTTACAATACAACAAAATAACCTGAATTTAAAATAGCCAAAAGACTTGAATAAATATTTCTCCAAAGAAAATGCCCAGATGACAAACAGCACATAAAAAGATGCTCAACATTAGTCATTAGGGAAATACAAATCGAAACCACTGCACACTTACTAGGATGACTATAATCAAAAAGTAGACAGTAACAAGTGTTGACAAGAATGTGGAAAAATTTAAGGTGTCACATATTAATGGTGAGAATGGAAAATGATGCAGCCACAAACAGTTTGACAGTTAAAAAAGTTAAACGTAGATTTCATAAGACTCCTAGGTAACACCCAAAAGAATTGAAAACAAACGTCCACAAAAGAAACAAAAACTTATCCATGAGAATTTCTTAGGAGCATTCTTCATAATTAAATATGAAGACAAAAACAAAAGCCCTGTTTGATGATGGATAAATAAAATGTGGTTGTAACAAACTAAATTATGGCTCTCAACCTATGCAGACCCTAATCCCTAAAACCTGAGGCTGTTATCTTAAGTGGTGAAAAAGCTGTATAGATGTGACTAGTTAAGCATCTTGACATGGGTAGAGGAGTGTCTTTGGCGATATGGGAGAATACAATGTAATCTGAGGGGTCCTTCTAGAAGGGAAGTAAAGGAACTCTGGACCATAGAACAGAAGGCAATGTGACCACAGAAGCAAAATACTACATTGTTGGCTTGGAATGTCAGCAGTCACCAGGATGAAAAACGCAAAGAAAAGGACTCTCCCCTAGAGCCTCTAGAACAAGTGCAGTCCTATGGACACCTTGACTTCAACCCAGTGAAACTGATTTCAGACTTCCAACCTCCAAAACTGTCAGAGAATAAATGTGTGGTTTTCAGCCACCAATTTTGTGATCATTTGTTACAATAATCTTAGCAAACTAATACAGTGGTACATCAATACATTGGAACATTATTCAGCCCACAGAGAGAGGTAATGAGTTGATGCGTACATGCTACATGTAGTGTGAATGAAACTTGAAAATGTTATGCTGAGAGGAGCCAGACACGAAAGGCCACACATTGCATGATTTCACTTTGACAACAGACACAAACTGAAAGTAAACTAGTCATTGCCAGAGCCTGGGGGAGAAGAAGTATAGTTTCCTTTCAGGGTGATAAAAATACTCTAGAACAAAGTCATGGTGGTCAGTTCACTCCTTTGATCTAAATATACTAAAATGTTACATGTAATAAATTTCCACTAAATTGTATGTCTTTTTAAAAATGAACTTGAGCTAACATCCTCCAGGACTTGGGTTCCATCCCCCACATGACACACACGTAGACATACACACACAACTTGATAGATTCAAACTGTTAATAAAAATAAAAAGAAGTCAATTGACTGGGCCAAGATCAACAAAACAAAGATTACGAAAGATTAAATACAATAACTGAACTGATTATTATGATTAATATTTTATTTAAATGCACATTAGAAAAAATTAGTTGTTAGAACGTCTAGAGATACTGAAGGAGATTACAGGGAGAAACGAGGAAAGGGAAAAGGTAACAGGAATAAGAATAACCAAAATACATTATACACTGGTATCAATATTCCATAAAGAATAAAAAACTTCACAGTCCTATCCTACTAATATGCATCCACAAAACAAAATTACTCAAAAAGAAAGTTTTTAAACTATCTCTCACCCTAAATTTAAC
>RJWT010041671.1:0-12282 GCA_004365215.1 Cuniculus paca
ATAAAGAACATACTTAAAATATAAATACTTTGTACTAGTGCTCCAAAACTGGAATAATAGAAGAGCAGATTAACATGACCTTTGCATAAAATTTACATGTAAATTTACAAAGTGCTCTGGATTTTTGTACTACAACCCTAAAAATAGTGAAGTCATTAAATATTTTACTGTGTGTTTTTAACATAGTAAAACAAAACAAAAAATAAACATAAGAAATTTGAATATAAAAAGGATTGCATATGTAAATTAAAGGAAAATTGACATAGCAGAATTTATTCAATGTAACAAACCTTAAACAATAACAATACTAGAGATAAAGACACCTCTTATTTATAGGGAATTAAATTAACTGAGAAGATATAACAATTTTAAACCTATATGCACGAAATATTTTAAATGTAGTAATTATTTGCAGTTTGCATATTTATAAATTTTTCCACTCATTAAATTTTCTAGTAACCCCAAAAGCAATACTCATGGCACCTTGCGGTAATTCACAGACATGTACAGAGCAATAAAATGTTTGAGTTACTCAAAATGAACATAACTAAACTCAAAAGAGAACTTTGATTGCTTGTTTCAGCTCTCATACCGTAAAGAAATTTCTTTCATGATCTGTTCAATAAAGTGTTTGTCGCATTTGTTTTTTCTTTCCTTGTTTTTGTTTTTGTTTTGCTTTTTTGTTTTTTGTTTTGTCTTGTTTTTTGTTTTTGTTTTTGGTGATTTCACCATTTGAAATGTCTCCAAACTTTAATGCTGCAATTCTTTCTCACATTCATAAACACAAGAAGGCTAAGGTATTCCATAAAGTAGATTAACTTCATTTACTCATGAGCTATAGTGCTGTTGGCTATGAATTGAATGTTAATGAATCAATATTATGTAGTAAAGTGTTTAAACAGGAATACCCATAAAGCAAGGTTTTGTACAGGTAAATTCATGAAGTGTTGTGACTAGAGAATCACGGGTACCTAATACAGAATTTCTCCTGGGAGCAGTGGTTCAATATTCACAAATTCAGCATTTCCAGCAGCTATAAGGACAGAACTAGTACGAAAATAAGAACTGACAATATGTAAAACTAAAATTCTAAGAACTAAAAGTAGAAACAGATAAATCCACTATTAAAATGGAAGATATACCTCTTCCAGTAACTAATAGATCAAAGACATAAAACTAAATCAATAAGATCACACAAAATTTCAGTGCAATTGACATGCTTAGACTACAGGCAAATTAAAACCAAGCCAAACCAATAGACTGCAGTAAAAATGCAGCGTTACTTTTGCTTCTTCGTGAGGAAACACTGACAGATTTAAACTGAGGTGCATTTTTCAAAATAACTAGTGTGTACTTTCAAAAATTGCCAAAGTGATGAAAAACATAGACTGATCTAGATAAAGAAGACTAATAGAAATGCAACTAAAGACAACATGTGATCCAGGATTAGATTCTTGACCCACATTAAAATGACACCTCTACAACCTTATCAGAAGAATTGACAAAATTTAAATACAGATAACATTGGGGCAATTAATGACATTTGATTATGAACTATTGTAACAATATATCTCAATGTTGTGCCTGGTTTTTATAGTATGCACAATTTTTTCATGTCAATGATTAAAAATCTACGCACACAAGATAAATTATCTTAAAATAGAAGCACTTACATGAAAGTGCAAAAGAAGAAAGGAGACTCAGGTAGAAGTAAAGGCTCAATTGGCAAATCTTGTTTGGAAAGGTAGAGAAACAATGGGCTGTGACATAGAGGGAAGGGGTCAGATTCACCCTGGTATTTTGCAGTAATCTGATAATGTGGCCTATGAGAATAATCCAGTGGATTAGATTAAACAAAATTTAGTGCAAAATGAATTTAGGACACAGGTTGGTGATTATCATTAAGATATTGTTTTTCAGGATTATCTTTCTACTTAATCTAGTTCCTTTATGAATATTTGCTGCATTGTTTGGAAACATCAGAATGTTCATCTGTCTCCTCCCCTAAACCATGAATTACCTCAGGTCAAGGATAATTTCTTATTCATCAGTCCTTTCCTGCATTGTGTTCTGTAGTGGACACAACAGATATGTTCTGAATAAATGTTTGATGTATCAATGAATTAAAGAATATTAATTGAATAGATATCAAAACTACAGAACCTCTTATGAAAAACAGAGGGGAATGAAAATAACCATGATATTATTCTCAAATTCTTGCTTATTTGCATTATTTCTACAAATTGATAAAACATTTAAGTGACAATTCAGAATAAAAAAGTATTTGTCTTGTTACTTTTCTCTCACTGCTGGGACAAAACACCTGACACCCAAAGTGAAGCAAGGAAAGCTTTATTTAGCTCACAGTTTCTGGAGATTTCAGTCCATAATCAGCTGGCTCCAAGGCAGGTGGCATGGCACTGGGGCAACACTTCAAGGCAGCAGCCAGAGCAAAAGAGGAAAACAAGCCTCTTCTCCTCCCTTATATTGTACACAGGCCACCCCCACTTCAGGATGGGTCTAACACTCACAAATGTCCTTGTCCTCCTTTGTACAGGATAAGGATATTTACAAAGTAAGAACCCTGGTTCCTGCTGAGTCTCAGTTAAACTTTTAAACTGTTCAAGTTGACACAATGTATTAACTATAACAGTATTGGACACTGGAGGGATACTTTCTCTTTCTGAAAGTATCTTCTGAGAAAAAAGAAAAAATATTCTCCTTCCCTCTTCTTTATCTTAAAAGATAACAAAATTTGAGACTCAAGAATCAAGGTTTTTGGAAAAGTTAGCAGCATTTGACTTGGGAAGTGTTGTAGCAAGGAAAACTCCCAATAAGAACTCTAAAATTCCCTGGATCCTATCCTTTTCCTCCTTATGGGAAGCAATTACTAGCTCCTCTTGGTGGAAATCTTTTTTAACTATACTCATAATTATTCTGTTGATTCTATTATTTGGGCCATGCATTCTTAATTGTTTCTTTGGCTTTGTCTCCTTTGTCTCCTTAGAGCTGTATGCCCATCCAAGATGAAACTGTCTGGTGTCTACTGAGGGCCTTTAGATAGACCCTCTGTAGAATATTTCTGACTGCCGATCAGTAACTAGGACCCCTTTCAGCTTGAAGAAGCCAGATAGGTCATCGCCCATTAATCCTCACAGCTGTTCAGGATACTTCTTCAGATGGGGAAATGTCACAGGCAGCTGAGTTAGTTAGAAATATTATAGGCAGTCAGATAGGGCCAGGCCCTTGAGAAAATGGACACAGAGGACCAGATGTCTTGTGACCTTGGAGGAGACAGACACCTCCTGCTGTAAGTCAGATCTCAAGACAAAAGGCAAAACAAATGCAACCACACCCTAAGTAGAAACATCAGGGATTGACATTCTAAATAGATATGGATTACCTTGATCATCCCAACCCCCTATAGGAAGAGTCACTGATCCTTAAGAATACTCACTGGCTATGTGCGACTCGCTTCCCTATTCATCCCTGATTTGGTCAATTTTATCTGAACAATTAATCTTATTGGTTGACCATAGTTCTGTCCCACCTCATGCCCATTTGCCTTGCAAGTTCCAAGGTTTTCCCCATCTTGGACCCACCTCACCTCATGGTTTTACCCTATAAAAGTCCCTACAAAAGTCTTTGGCAACCCACTGGGAACCCCTTCTGTCTCTCTCTCAGACAAAAGCTTTCTTTCTCTCAATAAATATATCCTGCTCAAAAAAAAAAAAAGAATTAAAACTAAATTCATAGTTAATTGTATTAAATGTAATTCTTGATATATAGCAACACATTTGTTAACCACCTGATATCTTCAATATGACTCATAGATAATTCTTAAAGCTGAAATAAAACATATCTAAACATCTAAAAATTCAGAACTGATAAGGGAAAGTAAATACAGAAAAAGGCCAAGTTAGTGGAGTTCTGTTTGCTCCTTTTGCTGCACACCAAGTACTTTCAGATTCCTTTCTCATCGTTTCTTAAAACTGGTTTGAAAATCAAGTGACATACTTTAGAGTGGTAGTTTGATTTTGAAGATGAGGTCACAAAATTATCAGAATACCAAATACTTTTCCCAATGCCAAATGTGACAGATTAACAGTGAAATAAGAAAAACAAATATGAGGAAACACTAAATCTACCTTTTTTTCTATTTCTAGTCATTTAGTATTTAATATGGATGCCATTTCTTGCTGGAGAAATAAAAGACTATCTTAAATTTTTCTGTTTTCTCTTGGAGACTCATGGGGTTTTCTAGTTCAGTATGACTTCTAGATTAGTGCAGATTCATGTGCCACAGAGTTCTGGTGCACTCTGAACAGGTTAAAGGAGAATGGAGATGCCATTTTCTCAACACCAACAGGCAGCCAGGGGCCAGAGCTTTAACTGATTGTCTCCATACATAGCTTACCACAATTCATCATCCTGAGCAACACAAATATCATGTCTTCTGGGTCATGAAGTGGAAAAGTTTGGAAAGTACTACCAAGGAGATCACAGTCTAACTTACTCAAACAGAAATGATTGCTATAACTATTCTGGCACAGAGATATTTGAGCTTTATTTATGTGGTTTCCAAGACAAAGTCCTCAGTACTTTGTGAAACAACTTTCTTTAAAAGAGATTTCAGATTAAGAAATTTAAGAAAACAAAATCCACTGGGTGTGGTGGAGCATACCTGTAATCCCAGAGGCTGAGGCAGGAGTATTGCTGTGAGTCTGACACCGACCTGGGCTACAAAGTGAGTTCAAGGCCAGCCTGAACTGCATAGTGAAACCCTGTCAAAAAAAAAAATACCAATATATGTGAATTGATGAAAACCCTGCTATATAAAGTACATTTAACTTCATGTGACCGTTTTGAATCTTGCAATGCAAACATAAATTTTTTCTTATTGCTTTTCTGGAACATACATCTATATATCTTCAGTTCCCTAAAATGCTTCTAAATAACGAGACTCAACAACTTTCCACAACTTAGCCACAACTCTATTCACATGGGAAATATTTCTCTTTAAAATGCAGGATCTATACCTGAATACACTGAGGTAACTGAATCAACCCTTTTTAAAACACATTCTTTTATGGCCAAAATGTTTATTTAATTGAAAACATTAAATCATTTTTGTAGCAACTTGATCATCTTTTTTGGTGTATTGAATTTGTGGTCAGTGAAATACCTCAAGAAATTTTATATGAACTGTGGTTGAATTATATTATCATCCTATACTTGCTCTTTTGTCAAACATAAAGACAGTAATTTTTTCTTTTGTCCTGTGTTAAATTTAATTATGCTGCCTTCCCATCTGAAAATAAAATGCTGATTCCTTTAACTGTTGATAGATCTTACAAACATGCTGTGTGTGTGCATGTCTGTGTGTTTCTAGGGATTAAAAGCAGAGCTGTCATAATGAGCTACACCCCTACCCCTTTTTAATTTTTAATTTTGAGGCCTAAATTTCCCAGGCTGGCTAAAACTTGTGATCTTCCTTTCTCAGCATCCCAGAGGGCTGAAATTATATGTGTGTGCTACCACATCCAGCAAAACATTATTTGTTTTTAACAGGTCTTTAGGGAAAATATTGGAAACTAATTACGAAGAAAGTGCTACAAGTCAGACAAGATGGAGACTCATGACATACCACTGGAATAATTCCTCCAACTTGTCAGTTAGCCCCCTAAATGTCATCACCAAAATACTTCTTTCCTAGAATATGTCTTGTGTAACTTTCTTAAAGTAAAATTTAGAATAAGCACAAAATCATGCCCAGTTTATTAATGTGATCTTACTATAAGAAACTAGTCCAAAAGCAGCTCGAAAACATTATTACTATTTTTTCTCCTGAAATGACCAAAAAGTGCTCCTGATCGACTGGAAACTTTTCTTCATGTAGCAATCCAAAAACACATGTTCATTCTATCTATGGCTCTGCCGTTTTCTATATATCACTTTCAAAATTGACATGCTGCCCTGTATCAAGCTGATAGAAGGTAAAAGGCCAGTGAATAAGTCACACCTGCCTTTTTAAAATTCTTGACCAAAAGTAAAATGCAAAACTGGGTAAGTGACTAGCTCAGAAACTATTGCCAAGCAATAATTTCCTACTATGGAAGGGTTAGAGAGCTGCTTGCCTTATTTCAAACAAGTCCATGTGATGGTTAATCTTGGTTGTTAATTCGAATTGTTGAAGAGACACCTAAGAGATTAGTAAAGCACACTTCTGAAAGTGTCTGAGTCTGGTTCCTGGCCACAATGGCTGAAATTTTACAAATAACTCATTCCAACAATTCAGTTTGTAAAAATGCACCTTTGACTCTCAAAAGATGGTAGTTGACTAGAAAATTGGCAAAATCACTTTAGAAATTTCGGAGAATCTACCAATTCTAAGCACATGTATTACTGTGCTTAGCAGGTCCACTCCTAATCATATACTCATCCATAATATGGATAAGTGTACAACAAATACGTATGGGCATTCTTACAGCAGCACTAACTGTAATACCCAAAAATCAAAAATAGCTCAAATGTCCCTCAGCAAAATAAAAAAAAAACTTTCTTTTCCTTTTTTTTTCTTTCCTTTTTGTTGTTTCATTTTTTGTTTTTCATTTTTTGTTTTGAATTAGGGGTTGAACCCAGGGCTTTCATACAGAGCTAGATTTCAGTTCTTTTTTTATTTTATTTTTTTTTAATTTTGAGACAGGGTGTCCATAAATCACTAGATTGTGCAGGCTAGGTCAAATTTGTCATTTTCCTGCCTCAGCCTCCCCAAGTGTGTGACCCATACTCAGCTAAGAAAACAAAAGTTTAAATTTTTAAACCATATTTTCAAACAGTGATAAAGGGTGTATTACTATTATATGCCATTGTATGAATTAATGCCATAGCATATCATGTGTAAAATACCAGATGAAAAATACATACTGGTTTGTTTTCATAAAACACACAAGGATAGATATCTAATCTGTGGTATCGAAGTCAGAGTAGTGCTGCCCTTTGCCTGGGTGAGGTGGGGGTGCTCAGAAGGTAACTAATAGGAAGATGCATGAGGGAATTTTTGAAGATGCTGATAATTTCTAGTATCTTCATTTGAGCATTTACACTGGTATATTCATTTATTAAAAATAAATTTGCTTATATTTTGAGTTTCTCATGTAAGAGAAACCATAGAAATGGGACAAGAGAAGGAGATGCGAGGGAAGGGAGATGGGAAAAAAAGAATCGAAGTAAGAAAGACGCAAGTAGAGTGTTTGCAAGTGAGAAAGGGACTAAGTTGGAAGGAGCATGTAGGGAGGGAAAAGGCTAGGAATGAAAAAAGTTAAAATGTGTTATGTATATGTACCAGCTACTCACAGTAAATGTAAATCATTATGTACTGCAAACATGTACTAATAAAAAAAATTTAAAAATAAAAGATAAAAAGTACAAAGACTAAGTTTTTTATGCCATTAAGATTTATGTACCTTCAAAGAAAAATACTAATATTTTTATCATTAATGTTCTTTTTATTATTTATTTTCAAATATGGCTACTACTACTTGAAAGGATTTGTCAACTAACAAAACTAATATTAAAGATTATCAATATTTTTTGCACTTACCCAGATTTTAGCCAATCATCTATATTTTTAGTTGATAGCATTAAGATCTCATAAATTAATAAACTGTGATGAAATGAGGTCCACACACATAACTTTTCAGGGATACAAGTGACCCAATTTGACTGTGACTCAAAAGATGTATCCAAGATTAATCATAATGGAGCATGCTCAGTTCATCACAGTGACCATCTGACTGGTAGCTTTAGTTACAGTGTCTAATCTAATGTATCCAGTAATTTCTATGATGTTTCCAGTAGCAAGTCATTATTTCATTACCTTCAAAATGTGCTGCTTTACTTCTTGCTCACAGCAAAGAAAAATATGTTTTCTTTTAACAAGACAGTCTAAGTCTAAGGAGTTGAACAATTTCAAAAAACTACTGAAAGATCTAAAATGTTCTACACTTTTAGATCCATATTCAAGAATACCTAATAATCTAGGATTCAACAGCATATTAATTTGGGTGTAAGTTTATATTCATCGGGGAGAGCTTGATCCTTGTTTTCAATAAATGAATTGGTATTAAAAACTTGAAAGCGTTGCTTAAGTCTGCAATAGTAAAATTTTGAATTCTTTAGATTTAAATTGTGAATATGATCTTTCGTTTATTGATTTCTTTTCTCAAATCTTCTCCTTGGAATTCAGACTCTTGCCTATAAGCCTCAGCTGGCTTTGAAGTGAACAGGATATCTTTCTGGGTATAAATCTCTTTTATGCTAATGCTTTAGTTTTAACAAGGATTTTGCTTTGTTTCTCAGGGGCAAACAGTGTTCAATCTACTCTATCATCTACTTTGATAAGTACTGGGATATAGCAATGATTGTGACATAGGCTTTACCCTTGAAAATGTAGTTTAGGATTGAAAAAATAATATACAATAAACCCTTGAGAGATGCACCAAATACAGTGAGTGCAATTAAGTAAATCAGGAAAATTTTAGAAAATAGTTATCATCAACACCTTAAAGAATTTGTAATAAAATTATCTATAAGCACTTCACATATACTTCATTTTTCCTCAAAGAAAACAGTTCCTGATTTTTACATTTTCATTATTACTATTAAACCTAAGTTAAGTAACTTGGTGAGACTATAACATGAAATATAAGGATTTAATTTCAGATCATTAAAGGCAATAAAATTTAGAAGAAAGGAGACTTTGTAAGCAGAGTAACCTGTTTGAACACTGGTTTGCCATTGCTGTGGGAGAAAATTACCTGTCCTTTGTGAACCTTTATTTCTTAATCTATAACATAATAACTTCACAAAAAGATTACTGTGTACTTCATATATAATAACAAATGTATGTGAAAACTTAGCACTATGTTTAAAAGAATAGGCATTCAGTTAACTTGTATGTTGCATATGTTTTGATCAGATGCTGGGGGATGGAGTGATGCCATGGTAAATTAATGTTCTAGAGAGTTAAGTAACCAATATGGAAAATAATTCAAACTTTCAGGAATCACATGCATGTACAATAACTAGGAGTATTTTCCAATACTTTAGCCATAAAAAGAAGAATGTTGGAGCTGAAGCAATACATTTGAATGGAGAAGAAGAAACATTCATTAGTAGTATTGTCTTAGTGATTGATTGACTGTCAGGAATGGAAGAATAGAATAACAATAGTAATTTTGAAAACTGATGAATGGTGCTGTTCACCCCAATATAGGGAAACAGATGGATAAGATTCTTTAAAGGAAGACATTCAATACTATTTTAAACACATTGATTAAAGAACACTTGTGAGTAGAGATGTCTAATTAGGTGGTCCGAGACACAGGTCCAGAGCTCAGAAAAAAGAAGAAAGCCTGAATGTTGATTTAGATTTGAAAGTCAAGGCCTATATGACAGTCAAAGACATGCTAAGGAATGAAATCAACCAGGAAAAAAATATAGGTTTTGCACAAAAAAGGCAAAGACTAAAAATCTGAAAACTAAGAACATTCAAAGGTGAGGCTGTGAGATGTAATGGAAGAAATTCAGGAAAAGTTCAAATATGAATAGTTAAATATTGGAAAGAAAAATAAAGTGACATGGGATAAAAATCAAGAGAAGAGGGACTTCAAGGGAAGTATCAACAAATAAATTACCAGAAAGAAGATTAAATACATGCAGACTACTCTAAGATTGCTAGTGAAAGTTTTGATGGCTTCAGTAAATTGAAAACTTGGGGGAAAAAAGTGATGAAATCTACAAAAGATTAGCATCAGCAAAGTCATAGACATGGAAAGAAGAAAGTGCGCTTGGTGAATATTCTGTCAATGGGACCATCTTAGAATTACAAGGTATGATCAAAATATGCAGTGAACATATATTAAAATTATGTATAGAAAAATTATTACAGTAAAATACACATTGCCTTTAATTCCCCTCAAAATACTTCCCCTCACTTTTAACACATTTGTCATGACATTCTTGCCACTTTCTGAAGTAGTTATGGAAGTTCTCTCATATCTTTGTGAAAAGTGAGCAAAAGTACAGTGAATGCTGCTACCAAGTACCATCCAATGGAAAGCCATGTTTGTAAAAGCATCATGATGTGTCCTCATCTACTTTATTCACCAGAGCTGGTGCCACACAACTTCTAACTCCACCTCAAAGTCAAAATGGTCATTAAAGGTAAAACTTCTGAAACAATTCAGGACGCAAGTTAGCCATGACAGTACACCTAAAGACATTAACAAAAAAGGACTTCCAGAACTGTTTCAGAAAGAGGCAGTAATGATGGGATAAACATGTTTGAAGCAAGAGAAAGTGTACTGAGAGGGATTAATGGCAATGTGTCTTTTACTGTAGTAAGTTATTTTAAATTTAAACATTCATTGTATTTTTCAATCATACCCCATAGCTCATTTTTTTTTGTAGGAAGTAGACAAAAGCAGTATCTTCAGACACGATTCAGAAAATGACCATCTAGGTAAGAGGGAAGGCTAAAAGCTGGGTCTATTGCCCCTCTGCTGTTGGGCAGTGCAAATGGTCCTGTATAGTGAAATGCAGGGCATAGAAAGGGCACTACTGGGACATAAACACAGAGGCATCTTTTATAGAATCTATGAAGAGATTTGAAAGCTGATAGACTTTGGTTCAATTTAGGAAATGATTGGGAACCATCCATGTCTGCAAGGCAGGAGAGCTAGCAGCAAACCTGGGGTTGTGAGAGATGAAAATGCAGAGGATGGGGAGGTACTTAGGCAGCTGTTTCAATTGGAGGCTTGAGGACTCAGGTTCATTTTCTCCTTGGTTTGGTTTAAGACATTTTAAATAAAGTCTGAAAAGAAAGAAAAGAGGTCAGGAAAAGCACAGTGTTCATCTACAGAACTTTCATTTCCAAAATTCAAAAAAAAAAAAAAAAGAATTAGATCCTCCAGGAGCAAATTAGGCAGATAGAGAAGTCTCTCCTCACCTTGGCAATATGATTTAGTGCCCTGCTTTCCACATCTCTGAGGAACTATAATACTTTGAAGTATTATTTGTGGCCTTTCCCTTGGGTTTTCCTTGTGTTTCCTGCTGCCAGAAGAAAAAAGTGAGTTCTACAGAACCAGAAGTTTAAAAGCTAAGAAGTTCAGTTCAAAGAACTCACACTGCTTCACATGGATTGTGTCTCTTGTTCATACCTCTCAGCTCATAAATATCTACTGCCTGACTCAAAATCATTGCTTGATTGGTTTAATAAATCAGGTAGGCTGTCTTCATAAGTGCAAAAAAGGCAAGATACAGGAGAAAAAATAAAGTTAATAAGAAAAAGAAAGAAAAAAATGTTAAAATTATTTATTGTGTATACAATTCTCCACAGAAAAAAATAAGATTCATAATCCTCACAATTATCCTGCTCTTACTATCAATATCTTACAGATAAAATTATGAAATTTATAAATTTAACTAGCCCCGTTTATATGAGTGGCAGCTGAGCTTAAAAAGCTATGCCAAATTCATAAAAAATAAATAGCATAATATTAATATTACTAATAAACAAAAGTTTAAAGAACTACACCAAATCTAATGAGTCCACAAGGGTAATCCTTCACATACACTATTAAATAGAAAAAGTAAGTTTGCAACAAATACACAAGACTGAAAATACATCGGTAAAAGTTTTAAATTAAAAACCCAGTTCAAGGGGCCAGGGATCTAGCTCAGCGGCCTAAGCACCTGCCTGGCAAGCGCAAGGTGGTGAGTTCAATCCCTGGTGCCGCAAAAAAAAAAAAAAAACCCAGTTCATTCATTTGCAACCAAGGTAAAATAGGTACCATAAAATTTACCTTTAACCTCCCTCCAGAACCAATTAAAATATTAGCAAACAAAATAAGAAACAAAATTAGGGAGCCATAGCTTACTGCCTTGAGAGAGCTTTCAGACTGTGACACAAAAGAGACCAAAGGTGGGACTTGGTAGACTCCATGAGTTGAACAGACAGAGGTGAAATTCCTGAAGGATTAAGAGAGCCAGCATTCCCCAGGACAAGGTACCAGGAAGGCTAGGGCTGCACAGAGAAAAGACTCTGGTCCTCTGCAGAGACCCATGTTCCACCTCCACAATCCACCCCCATGAGCTTTTCACAGGGCACTGATTAGTGCCAGTGAGTGAGACAGTTATCCAAGCCCAGGAAAACCTGTATGGAATGATTGTAGAGAAGTGTCCTTCACACACAGGAGTCATGAAAAGTATTCTTCGACA
>RJWT010041672.1:0-12278 GCA_004365215.1 Cuniculus paca
AGAAAAATGATAAGTTGAATCTTTGCCTTGTTGAGTTCAGGGTGTATTTCGTACACCCAAGACAGACAATTGTAGAGGCTATGGTGTTCAGCAGCTAGGTCTAGATAGACATTTAAATCTAGAGGTCATCTGCATAAGTTTAATAATTAAAGCAGAGGGTAATGATGCGATTCCCCGGAGCAAATACAGAGAAAAAGGGTTTAGGAAACACTTGACAAACTCAAGCATCTGTTCAAAAGGGAGGCACTGGCAGAAGTTTAATTCACAATACAAGAGGTGGGAGGAGAGCAGGGCGAGAATGGGGGAGAGAGGAGATGAACTGCTGAATGTCGCAGTGTTTCTGGGTGCTAGGTTAAAATGTCATAAAAATATATTTAGGATTTAATGATACAAAAATCATAGTTAATGTAGTGATTCTGAATGGACAAAGAAATGGAAATGAAACTGCTTGTACAATATTATTATTTAGGTGAGTTCATATGAATATTAGGATCAAAGAAATAAGCCATTTACTAGGGAACATTAAATATAATAAGAACTGCAAGAAAGTTTTTGTCTTATCAGCCAGAAAGTGATTCTTTGCAAATATATATATATATATGAATGATTCTCAAGTATTCCAGGCACATAATTTTATATTGTGAGGGAACAGTAGTACCTTCAACCTAGAAGTTACAACACAAGGAGCCAAAGCTGAACTTTTGCAAAAGTGTGCAGATTTTGTAACCCTCAACATCTTCCTGTGTAACTCAGTTTTAATAATAATTTACTTATTTCTTAGGATAGTTTTAAAGATTGAAAAGAGAAGAAAGATATGCGTAGGATAATGTTTATAAAATTACAGGTAAACAAATTAAATGAGGGGATAGGTTAATCTGCTTGTACACAGTAATGACAGCCTTACTGGTAGCTGATGTTGCTATATAGTTGTGTCTTCTGTAAATGCTCCCTTTTCTCTCCACCATTCTTGTCTATGAAATTTCACTATTAAATGAAAAATCTATTTCTTTTTTGTAGTACATGTTTATAGTACATAATGATTGCATTTGTCCTGAGGAGTAGGTAGATGTACATAACGTGTCTTAATTCTTTTTATTCCCTTTCCCCTCTTCTTCCTCCACCTTCCTTTTTTCTCTAGATTCCCTTCCTTTCCCATTTGCAAAAGATCTATTTCCCTGGTGCCTATTTCTTATATATCTTTGCATTTCCCTATAGTGCCTAACGTAACACTTTTCAAGCTTCAACAAAAATGTGCCGAATTAATTTATTATTTCTTACATGTTCAGATCTTCCTACAGAACTTCCATCTCAGTACTGTCATGTTTCATAATAGTCAAACAAAAATTACTTCTTCCACTGGCTTTAAGAATTTTAATGGAGTGAAGAGTTACAATGCCTGACAGTCGCCATTGACAATGACGCCCTTTTAAAAGCATGTCAAATCAGTTATCTATATGTGTACCTGAATGCAAAATGCTGACAAATGAGTTATTAAATACCTTTATATAATGTAGCACTTGTAAAACCAGAACTATTTTCAATTCTTTCTTGGCTGCTTTGTTTTCTTCTGCTGCCTCTACCCTGCTTCAGTTAGGAATAGCCATGTCTCACTGGGCGCTAAAGGAGATACAGGCTCGGCTTAATAAATACCAAGCTGAAACTTGACAGGGATCAGCTGTGCCTCTCTCCAGATTGATGGGCCCTTTCCAAGAAGCTTTAATGTGCACATAAAATGTCAACTCTGAAATAATTTGTAGAAGATTAGTTCCACGGCGATTCAATTTGATAAGAATGGGTATTAGGAACTACCTCAGTAGACTTATTTGTACCAGTCTGACTTATTGGTCATTTCCATAAAGATCACTGAAGTGTAGATGATAAACTAGAAGGAAGATGAGTTTTTAAACCACTGCCCCCACTACCCTGACCTGCCAACCTGTGTCTGCTGAATGCTTTCAGTTCCTTTAATGCATTTTTCTGCTACACTCACTACCTAGGATTCAAACAACCAACGCTGCTGGACTTTTGGCCTCAAATCATAATCCCTGAATTCTAGCTGCCTTCCTCACATTTGTTTGTTTTCAAATGACAGAACTAATCTATCCTTTATCATCTTAAAAAGTAGAAGATAGAGAAAAGTATGTCAAATTAAGGAAACATTTTTGCCGCGGAATTGTTGCATTGTAGGTAATGTTTCTGATTCATTTGGTTTTCTTCCCTTTTAAACTTTTTTGATATTCAGGAAAAATATCCCAGTACATAGGTTTTAAAATGAAGAATGAATACTGAAACATCAACCACATGGATCATGAAAAATTCTTAGAAAACCTCTGAAAAAATTTTTTGTCAAGCCCAGAAGATTCACTATCATTTTAGTTAAGATTAGCAGTGTCGCTGGGGATCTAGCTCAGCGGTCTAAGCGCCTGCCCGGCAAGCGCAAGGTCGTGAGTTCAATACCTGGTGCTGCAAAAAAAAAAAAAAAAAAAAAAAAATTAGCAGTGTCATTAAACCATAAAACTTAATATAATTTGAGAAAAAAATTTTAACCAAACAAACATATGAAAAGCATTTCATAGTTCATTGTGGAATAGATTTTAACTTAAAAGATGCAACCAGTTCAAATTCATAAATCTACCTCTCTCTCTGTGTCTCTGTGTGTCTCTCTCTCTCACACACACACACACACACACACACTGTCCTTTTCAAATGTTCACCTACCTAAGTGCTAGAGAATACAATAATAAAGATCCTACAAAAATCAGATGTACACAAATACAAAATACCTGAAAATAGCTGCATCTAATACTTGGGAAATAAGACTAAAGTAACTTAGAAAATCGTTCTGAAAAAAATAAGCTTTGTAAAAAAAAAGAGATATGACTTACATTTGCAGAAACCTGATGGCAATGAGTGTGTTAATTATGATTTTAGGTGAAAATACTACCTTGCTAAATGCATAGCTAAAGGCCACGAGAAGGAAGGAATCCTGTTTGTTTGTTTTGAACCCAGGTTTACTTACCTTTCCAACTACATACAATGGAGTTAGCATGCAAGTGTTCTAGGATTTCTCCACTAGATTACCTCATAAAACACATGAGAAACCTTGCTACTCTTAAGTGACATTTACAGTCCAGTGTTGCTCCTCCTTCTGACCCGCTGACCACACCGTCTCAGGAAAAAGCATTGCTGTTTCCCTCATGTATCATCCAATGTGCAGACTTTGCAGGGCCATCTCTCCCACGCTCCTCCCTTGTGCCAAAACTTCTACTGCTTCCTTTTGGTTTTGCACCTTGGTACAGGAGCTATATTCCCTATATTCAGGCCAAAAGTTAAAGCTGATTTGTATTTTAGACTGTGTTTGATATAACTTCTTTTACACCTCACCATGATTCTACATTTTTCTAAAAACACTGTTGTGCATTTCAAGTACAGAATTTTTTCCCTAGTATCACACACGGTTCACGTGGTGGACTGGCAAAGGGTTTTCCTAAGGGATGCCACCCACTGGCACTAACATCATTTCTTTGCTCCAAACTGAAACTTATATGCTCAAGTTTAAAACTCCTAAATTCCTCATTATTTAAGGGTAATTATATATTTAATTTGCATCAAGCATAGCTCTAAATGTCTTCTAAACATTAAGTCGCACTGCAACAACAGTGTCAAGAACCATTCCTAGCTTCCTTTCACGGATAAGGAAGCTGTGACACATGGTGGTTAAGTACCTTGCTGGAGTTCACAGAATTATACCAAGGGAGAGCCAGACTCGAAACCCAGGGTCCTGTGCTGTTAACCGCTCCAGAGAACCAGGCTGCCTCTTTCCACATGAAAAACATCGCCGTAGCTCATGGAAATAAGCTCTTGGTAAGCACGATCCTCCAGCTCGCTATGCATTCCATGCTAGTCTGAAACTACAGGTTACTGCCCAGGCATCGTGGATCTGAATTGGCTTCAGTCATAATAAACTGAATATGCAAGTTCATCCGGCCCTTATCCTTTTCCTTTCCAAATGTTCAGATGCATATGCAACATCTTTGCTTCTATTGCTAAAAATACCTAGTTAAAAATAACTTTATGGCTCTCATCATATTATTTTACTTTGTACAATGCCAGGAAGCTAGTGTAGAAAGAATTTAAGAGCATGGATTCAGCTGTCACATTGAGTCTGGATCCAGATAATTATTTATTGTGTGATCTTGGGCAAGTTACCCTTTTTATAATATAGTGATCTCATGTGTAAAATAAAGATAACAGTAGAACTTACTCTGTAGAGTTTATGTGATATTTAAATTAGTTAAAATATGTGAAACGTATTAACAGTACCTAGCATGTGATTTTATGCCACCGTATAGGTTATACAACATGCATAGTATGCTACTTTTTACAGATACTATTTCCTTGACAATTATTCATATATTTTAGGAAATGAAGAATTGCATAAAGAGTTTTATTCTTTAATCTCATAAGTATACTCAAAAACTAGAATCCAGGGCAAATTTCTCTGGTTTTGTTATAGCCCTTGCTTATAAAACTCCACTAAGAATGTCTTATATAAAACACATATTTACCAAATTATAAAAGTTTCTAAGGCTAAAATTCCCATAAAATTTAAGAAATTTTTTAGGTGTTTGTCAACCTTTTAGCTAAAGGACACATAGATGGAGAATAAAGCAATTTTGGTACCCCAAACAGAATATATTATGACCCATATATTCATATATGTTAGCTACTTAATGTAAAATGGGTTAATCTTTGAAACGACAGGCGAAATAATTTTTAAATACATAATTTTTACATGTATCTTATATAAACATAAGCATAGAACATTTAATTTCTCATGGAGATATTGGTAAGTGGTATTTTGGAACTCTGATAAAGTAATAGGATTAGATCACATGTGATTAGAAATATGCTCACAAACTGAGGTCAAATGAAAGATGATTAGTCAAGTCATATCTAATATTCTTATAATCCTGTGCTATTTAGAAATGTCAACTGAGCAGTGACTTTAAAAAATTGACACTCCATTTTCTTATCTTTCTTTTAAATGTCATACTGAAAAGCAAAATGCTTTTGGGCCAGAGGTTATTTTGAGTTGTTTTCAGATGAAGGTGTTTATGTATGGAAGTCAATAGGTATTTTGGCCTCATTTGTGCAATAACATAACACTTTATTTCAAAGAACACCAGAATGCAAACAAGTGGAAACAGAGCATAAAAGAGAAAGTTCTAGAGAGAGGATAGTACAGGAGAAGAGAGAACTCATGAGCCTGATTTTTTCCGTAGAACCTTAAAACTCTTGTATTGGCTCTCCAATATATGGTTAACTGGATGGACTCACAGAAGAAAGTATTCTCTTGTATGTCCTTTTTAAAAAGTGCTGTTCTAGATGTCAGCATTCAGGATTCAGCATTCAGGATTGTTAGCTTCTGAAAGGCATTCACCAGATTTGTACTGGGTAGTGGTACTCTCTTTATTACTGTAACACAAGTTTATAGAAATGTTAATACTTAACCATCTCTGCCGTAAGTTCCGAAAGAAGCTTTTCTGTGGAGATCTTTAAAGATCACTGAGGCAAATATAAAAGTGACATCACAGTCACAATCATTATGATAAATTCATGTCAGACATATCTATAAGATGTTCTGGAAGCTCTTCAAGCAGTGCTCAGTTGAAAGGGAGGCCTTAGCAAAGCTGCCTGGAGGAAAGAGAGATAATCTATCAGATGTTTGACGTACTCATGCGATTTAGTTGAAAATCTGAGGAGCGTATTGAGACAAACACAAGTTTTGGAGGAGCTGAACAGCAGCTCTACCACAGGCCCTTGGTTGGGATGCCACCCTGTGTACAAGGCATGCACTGCACCAATGTCTCTGGCCTCTGGAGCTGGTCAGTGAAAGTCAGTCAGTGTTCAGCATGCCAGCCCTGGGGACCCTGTCTGTGCTCTAGCAGGAAACACATTTTCCCAATTCACTGGCACTGTGGTAGCTCAAGTCAGGCCCAGACCTTCTGTGACTTACTTGATTTCCTTGACCTTCAGATTCCTAAAGGAAAGACCTAAGTAGTAACTACTTCCCCATGTTATAAGGATTATGTGAAATAATTTTCGTAATCTGTTTTGCTTTTATCAGGTAAGAGCTTAATGAATGCTATTATAATCACCAGGTGAGATGAACTGGGGAAACAATTACAGATTTACAAACACCAGTATCATTCCAGCTCAACGCTCAACAATGTGGGGGAAAAATATAAACTCTCCTGAGACGTGTGACAAGCCCATATACAAACTGCAGCTGATGTCTTGAACTTAGAATAAGGTATTTCTCACTAGAAGAAAGTCTTTGTTTAGTGTCCGTATTTTTGTTTTTAGTTTTCACCCACATTTAATTTCTCCTTTCCACTTTGTTTCTTCTTTGCCTTTCACATCCGGCGTGTGTGTGACAGAGACCTGCCTGACTTGCCTGTGAATGTTGCTAGTAGCAACTGGAAGGCCTCAGAGCCCCCACATGGCCATGTGGTTACCCACTGAACTCTTTTTCTCATGCAGATGGCTCTGAGTCCACTACCAGATAAGTAAATTAGCTTTCATTTTAATTTCTCGGCAAAATTTAGAGAAAATTGATATTTCAAAAATCATAAACTTCGCCCCTGGTGATTCTGTGTCTTTCTTCTGAGCTACTCAGTCCAGTACCAGTGCCGAGGAAATGACTCTTTTTGATTAGAAAATAAATGGAAATTGAAGATCTGTCACAATGTATCCAGTAGAATTGCACAAAACAAAATAATTCTTCAACTCTGTGATGAAAGGATGAGCTCCCTCTGTGATCATTACTTCCTAGGATTGAAGAGTTCATGGTTGTGTGGTTTGAAATTAAACTGAGTTCAAAAGTGTGAAAGAATTTTTTCTGTTTGTCTCCAGTGTGTGGAAGGCTACTGAAAATTCTGTGTCATAGGGGAAGTGGATTACTATGGCATAATTCATTACTGGTAAAGTAAGCATATTAGTGGCATTGTTTGTTTATTTATACCTTCTTATATCATTACGTGACTCACATGCCCATGAAATTAAGGCAGAATTTATCCTGATTTTGATCTTTAGTTTTCTGATGTGCTATGCCACTGAGTATACACAAAAGCTTCCAAACTGCATTACTGAATGACAATTATAACTAATTTATGTAGACTACTAACATGGAAACATATTTACAGTAAATTAAATGGTAGACTTTTAGAAGCTCATCATTTAGAAAGTATTTAGGATGTTAATTCTAAAATATGTCTTATTCTTCAAAACCTTGTCATGCCAAGAATGGGAGATTATGTGTACCACTCTCAAATTCCTAAAATAGAAAATTTATCTTGATATGAAACAATAAAATTGCAAGATAAAGACAAAAATAAAAACAAGTCTTTAATTTTTGAATAGAATTTTCTTACCTTCAATAAAAGGTGCTTCAGTCATGATCTTTTATGACAGTATTATCAATCACACTGATTCCAAAATATTAAGCCATTTATCTGTGCGTTCCTTCTCAGTTCCAGGGCTTTTCAGTTCTCTCCCCGATTTCCTCTACAATAATATATATGGATTGTTGATTAGTTTTCTGTTACTGCCTTTAAGATTCATGAAATTCGGATAGGATCGTGACTAACCAAGAGGAGGATGAATAAGAGCACTGTGATGGGTCTTGAAATGGATCCATGGTTTCTGGAATTTCCATATGCATCCTTTGAGAAGGCGAGAGAAACTTTGTACAGGTGACTTACCATTTGTTAGCAAGAAAAACAGTGTTTGTTTTGTCAAATCAGCTCAATTAATTGTACAGTGTTGTGTTCTGATATTGGTGGCCTGAAGAGCATGGTGAACTATTTTTTCTTATCAATTGCCTCTCAACTTTAAATAGGGCACAATAAGAGGAAATCGGAATGCAGAAGGAAGGGAGCAGAAAGTCCTTCTCCCTTTTTGCTGTCCTATGCTGCTCAGTAGCAGCTCCTTTTCTACCGAGGCAGGTAGTTCTTATGCTTCTTTGCACAAAATTACAACCAGGCCCACAACTCTCTCTAGCGGGACCAAACACAAAATAATCATATCCACTTCACCACAGTCCCAGTCCTAGATTTCTGTCCTCAGAGATTCTGGGATCTGGCCAGTTAACATCCTCCTTTTGTTCTCACATCATTTTATACAATTGTTATCTGTTATTATCTCTGGGTTATTTGTCTGACCTCTTCTTTTGTCATATTTCAAATAATTTATTAATATATGTTCATAATACATAACATTTGCATTTACTTTGGGAATTGGCACATATATGTTGTAGTGTGATCACTTTTTATCCCTCTCCTCCCCTCTCCCCCTTTCCTGCACCCACCTCATGTGTCTAAAATTTTTATCTCCCTATTCCCTACCATCTCTGTTTTATTTTTCTCTTTAACTTATTTATAATTAGGATTTCTCATGTACATGAAATTATGCAATATTTACCTTTTCTCACCTGATTTAATTCACCTAACATAGTGTACAAAATTCTTTATGACTGGATAATACCTCATGAGGTAAGGATAGCATATTTTCTTTTTCCATTTGTTTGTTGGTGACCATCTAGGCTGTTTCCATAGTCTGGCTATGGTGAATTGTGCTACTCTAAACATGGGTCCTCATGTATCACTACAGTGTAACATCTCACTCAGGAAGATACCTAGGAAAAGGCTAGCTGTGTCAAATGGAATTTCACCTGCTTTCTCTTTTTGCTCAAATGATTTTGTTACAAAGTGTCTTTGTTAAATATACTCTTTTGAAATATCTGGTAGGGTTTCTTTTTTCCTGTGTTAGTGGGATGAGTAAAAATATTGAAATCAAGTTATTCTATTATTTCTCAGAAAAGCTGAATTTTTATTATTTTACCATGCTGTAACTCCTGCATTTACTTTTAAAAACATGAAAAAAGGGTCCAAATATTACACTTACCTAACTTAAAATATTAAATTTCAGTTTATTTCATAATTTGGCATAGAATCCTGATATTTCAGTCTCTGATAAGTTTACTTTCTTTTACTAATAAATATTTCTATATCCTCTAAAAAGAAATTGTTTCTGGAGATGAATTAGGAGAATAAAAAATGTATATCTACAAATCATGCAAAAAACAAACAAAAAAATGTCAAATCAGAGACATTCCTCTGAAAACATAGCAATTTGGGAATAGATATTAATTTATTGCATACATTTGCAGAAAATTGTCCTCTTTTCATGCTAAATAATTGAAGAAAAATGATGAGAGAATCATTTAAGATACCTCTTTTCTTGAAAACATTCCTTGAAACAAAAATGCAAATAAATTCTATTAATAAAGTAATTCAGAAAGCTGTTGAAGAACAGAGCCAAATTAAAAGAGAAAGATATTTTATTTGTCTATTAATTGATTGATTAAAAAGTCAACAAATCCAAATACAAGTTGTATAATAATTAACACTGAATCGTTGCCAGTTTTCATGAATCAAATCAGTTGCTTGAAATGTTTCACTGATCTGTGATGAAAAAATGGATGGGCAATAAAGTAGCACTATTTGTTATAAATAAACAAGATACATGACTGCTTCACAATTAAAGAGTGTTTCTTGGATCTCATTAAAATAAAAACAATTGACACTCCTATGCTTGTCACCAACAATAATGAGCATTATACCTCAGCAAACTCACAGCTTTACTGGCTTTTCAATGTCAGGTAAATAAAACTTCATCAGCACTTCGAACAAAAATAGCTCTCTATTAAAATCATCACTCTCTTGTTCCCCACGCCACCTGTCTTCCAACTATCCTTACAGTTTCCTTTCTGAAAAACAGGACTTCATTTTATACATTTGTATTTTTTTCACTTATACTGTATTAATACATGTTTGCAGCACACACTGATCACGTTCACTGTAGGGAATTGATACACATACACAACCCATGTCAACTTTTCTTTCCTGCTTCCCTCCACTCTCTTTAATTTTTCCAACATTGAATTCATTTATTTATAAGACTTTATAAGATTAATTATCATGCATACAGATTGAAAACCAAACTGATAGGTAGAAGAGCATGTAAAATGTGTAAGACAATTGCACTAAGTCAAGGTAAACTTTTAGATAAATTGTCCATGCTGTACTATAAAACCTTGCTTTTTCTCTCTCTTTTCCTATTATCTGATATATATTGAAATATAAGAGAAACTAAGTGAAATCAAGCTGTGTATCTCAGTTACTTCACTAATGATTATGGTCTCAAGGTGCATCCATTTTCCTACAAATGACTCCAGTTTCTGCTCCCTTATGGCAGATTCATGCCTCACTGTGCATCAGTACCACAGTTTCTTTATCCATTCATCTATTGATGGACATGTAAGCTCTTTCTAAGATTTAGCTATTATGAATTGTGGTGTTATAAACGTGCATTTGTATAGGTCACTGTGGTATGATATCTTTAACTCTTTTGGGAAGATACCTAGAAAAGGAATAGCTAGTCAAGTGGAATTTCTGCTTTTAGGTTTTCGAGGAATTTACATACTGATTTCACAGTGGTTATATCAGTTTACATTCCCACCAACAATGGAAAAATTTTCCTTCCTCCCCACAGCCTCACCTGCATTTGTTATTGGTTGGCTTCTTGATGATAGGCATTCTTTCTGGAGTGAGATAAAATCTCAGTGTTGTTTTTAATTTGCATTTTTTTAATGGCTAGCAATGTTGAACTTTTTTCCATATTTATATTGTATTGACCATTTTTACTTCTTCATTGAAGAAGTGTCTATTCACTTCCTATTCCAATTTTTTTAATTGGGTCTTTAAATTAGGGTGAGGTCAAATTTTTTTGAATTTCTTATATATTCCTTTTTTGTGTTTAGGGGGTTTTTTGTTGGTTTTGTTTGTTTGTTTTTGTTTTGTTTTTTGAAATATAGTCTTGCTATGCAATTAGGTTGGCCTTGAATTCACCACAATCTTCCTGCCTCAGCCTTCCAAGTGCTGGGATTAGAGACATGCACCACCTTGTCTGACTGAGTTTCTTATACGTTATAGATATTAGACCTTTGTCTGAGGAGTAGGTGGTAAAATATTTTTCACATTCTGTAAGTTGTCTCTTCTCTCTTGGTGGTTTCTTTTGCTGCAGAAGCTTAACCCCTTTGTAAAAGAGAACACAGCTGAGTGTGCCTGGAGTTGCTTCTATGTCTTCTATTCTTTTCCACTAGTCCATTTTTTTGTTTGTTTGTTTGTTTTTGTTTTTGTTTTTCCTATACCACGCTGTTTTTAGCACTATAATTTTGTAGTATAACTTGAAGTCTAGGATTGTGATGTCCCCTGTGTTGTCCCTTGTTGTCCAAAATGTTTTTTGTTATTTTATGACCCTTATGGTTTCATAGGAATTTTAGGATTGTTTTCTCCAGTTTTGTAAGGAATGTCATTGGCATTTCAATTGGGACTATATTAAGTCTATGTAACAGTTTTGGAAGTTTGACCATTTTGACAATATTGATTCCTCTTGTCCAAGACTCCATTATTTTCATACCATTATTCTAATTAATCATTTAAGCATCTTTTAACTTTTTGTTTTCCAATATATCACCTTTGGGTATTTCTAGTTTTGCATTGATTTGTTCTTATTTATTCTAAATTAATGAAGAATTATTCATATGCTTAGCATCTATATTTTTTTACTTTCCATAATAACTATCTTCTATTTTAAATTTTAATGTCTTTCTATGTATACAAAATTAATTCTTCCTACCAAAAGTTTGCTTTGCATTTTTAAAGTTTCAGTGTTTCATATCAACTATACAATGCTTGACACTTTCAACTTTCTTGTAATATTTTCCACAATTTGACCTGACTATAAGAAGATAATCCCAACTCCTGTTTTTTGCCCAAGCAAAATCTACTTTCCAACCATCGGTGTTTTTCATTTTTCTTCTTAATCACAGCTTCTAAATAAGAAAATAAATTCTCTGTATTTGAGATACTGTATTTCTTCCTCTTTTGACTTTAAAGCTTCATATTTTCTCAATACACTTATTGTTTTCTTTAGCACTCATTGTCAAAACTCGTAAGTAACATGAATGATCTGTTAAAATTTATTTTCTATGTTATATGTTTGAATGTTTACACCTGAGTAACTTCTTATTTTTCTCCACTTAATCATCAATATTTAATCTTTCCAACCTGGCAGAAGCTCCTAAGGAATTTTTAAATGTAGACACTTCTAACCTTACCCTCCCAGTGATTACTAAAATGCTTTATGTAGAG
>RJWT010041673.1:0-12261 GCA_004365215.1 Cuniculus paca
CCCAACATCTAGTTAATTCATGTATAGTAAGTGGTTTCACAGTAAATGTGATTTAAATGGCACTGGGCATCTATGAAATAAGTAGAGGAGTTGTTGACTTAATGAAATGACTCTTCCAATTAAGAGAAGGCTCACACACTCAGTCTCTTTAACTGTGACCTCACCTGCTGTGCTGCAAATATCAGAAGCTGAGAGCTAATCTTCAAGGCCCAGCAAGGCCAGGGCTGCATTTCCTCTGGCAGGTGCATGAAACTCACTAAGCCAGACTTCCACAAACCCTGACCACAGGCTAAGTCACTCACAGCTGATGATAAACGTTTTTATTCCTTCTGGAATTCTTCTAAGGAGTGAAAAATTGCCTTCAAAAGAAGTTAGGAAGGGGCTACAATTTCAGCATATACAATGTGCTCGACAGATAAAGTTTGCTTTCTTTAAAGCTCTTAATTTAGTGTTATAAAACTGTCTTCAATGTTTGAAGGCTAAGGATTGGTTATGTCATGTTAATATTGTTGAACACTTTACAACTTTTTGAGTTAAAACTGAACACACATTTTTCCAGTTGGATGCATTTTTAAAATGGATTTCTGTTGAAATGTTCCAGAAATATTCATCCACATATCTAAATATCCTCCATAATTCACATCAAGAAGATGAAAAGTCCATGTAAATGACAAGACATTAAAAATGAAAATCTGGATTAATTCAAATTTACTATTGTGTATCATGTGATTACAACTCTTTTGATATCAAAGCTGTTACAAAATTGTCTCCCAGAAAACTAGAAACCTGTTTTAGTTTACAAATTTTCATTGAACAAATTCTCTACATATGTTCTATATGTAATGTTCTATTGGGATTAATTCTTCTGAAGTTTGATACAAGCATTGAACATGCTTTCTCCACTCAAAACACTTATTATGCAGTACAGGTTTGTGTGGCTGCATAATTTGAAGTGATATAAAAAAGATATGCACACTCTGGGAGGCTGAGTCAGAAGGATCACAAATTTGAACCCAGGCTGGACAATTTAGTGACCAACAGAGGCTCTCTGAAAATTTTTAAAAGACTGGAAATGTATGTCAGTGTGAAGAGCCACGATTTGAACCCTATTACCACAAAAATGTGATATGTACAAATGAAGACTAAAATAGCAAATGTGAAAGAATCACTGAATAGTTCAAATTGCTGTGAGACAGGAATTCCTGAAGAAGTTTGAAATAGAACATACCTATAATTGTGCATAGAATTTTAATGACTGGATAACAGAGGAGGAAACTAGAAATGAGAATGTTGTATTTACATAAGATAACTGATTCACATAATGCACCATCATGATAAAGGGCATGCAATCACATCAAAAGACTCAGACAAAATTTAAATACCTTTCATAATAATTAGCCTACAAAAAATACAAAAAAAAGAACTTCTGCAATAAAGGGCATCTACAAAATCATACAATTAGCACTAAGGGTGGAAGATTGAATATACTTCCCTCCATGATCAAGAATAAGATAACCATGTCCACTGTTCCCCCAATATGTCTCTTAAATGACAGAATTTGGCAAAAATAAAGAAAAATAAAATACAAGAAGTGTAAATACTGTGTGTTGCAAATGAGTATAAAAAAGACTCAGGGATCAAGAGATGGGAAGAAGGAAAAATAAAGGGACAAAAAAAGAACTTAATAAGAGTTATACAGACGAACCAACTTCACACAAGGAAGGGAAACATTAGATACTGCAGACATATGCTAATTAGAAAATTGAGGAAAAGAAGAAAAGACTCTGAGAAATGATGGTGATAGACAGGTTGAAAAGGAAATCAAACTCTTGTTACTTTCCAGTGGAGTGGCCTTCAACAGAATATTCCAAGAAATCTATAAAAACATTAGAACTCACAAGGTCAGTGTGGTTATAAGAAATAAGATCAGTGAAAAAAGTCAATTGTATTTTCATGATCACAATAAAACAATTCCATTTAGAATGATACCAAAAAGAATAAATATGAGAATATATTTCTGTAAAGTATAAAAATTATACACCAAAAACTATGTCATTGAAAACAAAGGTATCCCATAACCATAGACGTACTAAGGGTTCCACTTTCCGAATTGATCTGAAGATTCAACACAAATTCTATTAGAAACAAAATTAGCCTTTCCTTTTTCTTTTTTTTTCTTTTTCTTCAGAAATTGACAATTTAATATTGAAATCATTAAGAAAATGCAATAGGTTCAAAATAGCCAAAATTAAACAATCATGACTGGAAAGAACACAGGCCCATTCACACTTTCTGACTTCACATCTTACTCAAAGGAGCAGAAATAAAGTAGTTTCAGTTACTTTCCTGTTGCTGAGACAAAATACCCAACACTCACAAATGAAAGGGAAAGTGTATTTTGGCTCATAGTTTCTGGAGGTTTCAGTCCTTAGCTGGTTCTAAGGCAGGACAGCTTGGTAGAGGGGCAAAACATAAGAGAAATAGTTTATAGCATGGCAGACAGGAAGAAAAGAGATAAAGTGAGGTGTAGGAATATTCCCACCAGGATTTACCTCCCAACATCACACTCAACTACCACCTCATCAGTAGACTAATCCTGTATCACACATCCGTCATCCAGTCACTTCCAAAAGCTCCACCTATGAGTACATGAGCTTTGGGGAAACATCTAGCTATTAACGATAACATCAAGAAAGTGTGTCTCTGGTATAAGGTAAACATATAGATCAATGGAATAAAATTAAGAATCAGATATAAACTCTTTAACGTTTAAGTGATCAATTGATCATGAAAGGCAAAAGGTAAGACAATTCAGTGGAGATTTCAATAAATAATTCTGAGACTATTACTTTATTCGCTACTGGGTCCTTGTCTAGAAATATGCCAATGGAAACTCTAAGAAAATAATTCAAATCAAACAGAAAGGAATTTTACTGAATTGCATAAATCAGGAAATTGAGTAATCTTCCAACAGAAAATATCCAAACATTCTGAGGACAAAAGATTAGTGGCTTATATGGGGAGTTGGGCTACACAGGAGGTAAAGGGAAAGAGAGGACTGTGGTGCAGGGCTTGCAATATGTCCCCATGTTTTCCAGAACATGTGTCTTGTGATCTTCCAGGGGTGAGATTATCATCTAGGTGATCTTAACACCTGTCATTGTTTGGGAAGCATATTATTACAAATTGAGATAAAAATGGCTATTTTACTGCTATTGAGAAAATTTTTAAACATGTAACAGTGAAAAGCAGCACACTTCCCTCTTTGTAATCCACTGTGTTCTATGTGTCCTGTATGTCTAATGGCTGGAACACAGATGCATTAAAGATTCTGTTCCCCAGTATCTATTAATTCCCTATTATGTAATGAGCACTCTGCTAGGGCTGGGTAAGAGCAAATGGTAAAAAAATAGACATACTTTCTTCCTTCATAGAATGTACAGTCCAGAGGAAGTTAAAACAATATTCACATAATTTTAAAAATTATATTGTTATTGCACCATTAAATTGTGAGTGCTTCAAAAGAAAAGTGCAAAGTAATAAGAGAGTATTTAACATAAGTTAAGATGAATTAATTTGGGGCTTTTTGGAGAAGTATATGATTTGGAGTAGTTTTAAAGACTTCCCTGAGGAAGTGTTTGAGTTGAAATCTGAAGCATAAATGGGGTTAACTAAATAAAGAGGAAAACCAAATAAAGTGGAGAACAGATGAGTTGTTCAAAGTTGTAGGATAGGAGAAAACATGAGGCAGTCAAGAAAAAATGAGGTGTGGCAGACATGGATCTGCAGAGAAGCCTGACTGTGCAGAATCTGCAAGTCATACTAAGAATTTAATTTCTGAACTAAGAGCATTTGGAAATCAGTAAGGGTAATCAAGCAGGAGGACTCTGATCACATTTTGGTTTTCCATGGTTTACAAAATATAAAGGCTCAGTAAAGGAGACCAAAAAGGAATAATGAGGAAGGAAAAAAGTAACCATAGAATTGAAAATTGGTGTCAAGAAATAGGAATAGTTTCAATAATATTGGTCGCTACTGGGAGTTCTACTAAGGGGAAGTCTAAGAATATATTCATTAAATTTAATAAAACAGAAGCCATATTTGATCCATTGATTTCTATTTCTATAAATTTGCTGGGTTAGGAATCAGAATAGAATAAATTGAAGAACTGAGAAAGGAAGTTATTTTATAATGTAGAGTTTAATCTGGTTGTGAAGAAGGATAAAGAAGTGAACTCAAAGGAATTGCTTTTGTGATCTTAAAGATGGAAGACTACTAAGCATATACATAAATAATAATGAGAAAAGTTCACTAGAGAAGAAGGTAGAGATTGATGGCAGAGATTGAAGATGGGGAATAAATGACCCAGACATAAAAGATAAAAGAAAGATAATCGCTGCCACTGCATATGTGAGTATAATTAGGGATCAGGAACGAAAAGAACTTCTTGTGAAAAAGCCCTCCTTTAATTTGGTAAAAAGAAGATAATGTCACATGCCAACAAGGAGGGTGGAAATGACAGGGTTAGAGATCTGAAAATATCGAAACACAATAAACATAGACATTGTAGGGAGCAAGTAAGAATTTCAGGTTATACTGAGGGCTCGTTAGTGAATATTAATTCACAATTTATAATGGCATAAGCCTTTCCTGATAGTATCCTTCTGATCAGGTATGGGAAAAATGAAAGTGACATATTTTGGAATGAGGTAAGATGGCAGTGATGAAAATATTAAAAAACAAGGGACTGAGGCTATAGCTCAGTGGCTTAAGTTCCTGCCTGTCAAGCACAAGGTCCTGAGTCAAATTCCTGATACCTAAAAAAAAATAATAATAAATGAAGAGGAGTCTCAGGTCTTCCAGAGGCTCATGGGAGTAACTTTAAAAAAAAAAAAGAACAAAAGAAAATATTAAATAACAAAGGAGGCTAGGTAGCTATTAACAGAGATAAGAAATGAAATGAAGAGCCATAGTCTCATAAGTGAGCACAGTGAAGTCAAAAGGGACCAATGTGAAGAAAGAAGGCAGTTATCAGAGACAATGACAGAGTGGAGGACTCGTCATACTGAAGGGATAGTGAGCAGAGTGGGTAGGAGATTGTCATGAGAGAATGGAGCCCTCAATCACAATCTCTGTCTCTGTCTCTCTGTCTTTCTCTGTCCCATTCTCTCTCTCTCTCTCTCCCTCTCTCTCTCTCTCTCTCTCTCTCTCTCACACACACACACATACACACACACTCGATGTTATGGCTTTGTAGTTATAAGATCCCAATCCCCTATTATAAAACCATGTCTTACCCTATTTTATCATCTTTGTCCTTTCTTCCAGCTTCTTTCTCATTTACAGTTGCTGCTAATGGAAAATACCAGAGATTTAGAGGGTTAAGACAGAGAAGGAAATATTACTGCAACCAGGTTAGATGGAAACCTTATTTGTAGTAACCTAGAAGCTGGTGAGCTGATGTAACATTATTCATGTCTTAGAATTCCTTAGCTTGCAGCAAGTGCTGTAAATTGATAACATGTGTCTTACTGCCTGAATTTTAACAGGCTTATTCTTATGAGCTAAACGAAAAAGAGAAAAAAATTCATCATTCACAGAAGATTGCCAATAAAATCAACAACATAACAGTAGTTACAGAAACTACCATTAACTACATTAATTGCTTACATTTTACACAATTTATCTAGTTTTGTATAATATTTTTTAAGGACAGATTCTATCTTTCCTGTTTTACATTAAGGAAGTAAAAGGTAAAAAAAAATCTAAATAATTTATCCAGGTTACTCAACTAGTCTATGAACTCCAAAGCCTGCCTTCTCAATTGTATGCCTTTGATGCCTTTACCTTTGAGTATGTAATGTATGTTACACAACATCAATAAACCTAAGAGATTAAATCAGTTGGTTAATTTTTAAAAATTTTCTGGTCTAATGTAGGAAGAAAGAGGCACAAAGAGGTTGCAGCATTTTAATCAATACTTTAGTGTAATTCTCCTAGGAAAAGTCACAGTTAGATTGATAACTGTTATCATTTATATTGAATGACTGTGGTCTTAAAATAATATAAGTAAAATATCTGTACTGTAAGATGAGAAAGAGAAAGAAATTGAATATAATAAAGTTTAGACCAAAGATATGCAGTCTAAGAATACAAAATACCACTGGAAACCCCACTGAATAAATTTCAATTTTTTAATTATGCCAAGCCATACATTTTCTTAAACCCTCTTCATGTTTGTTTAATTTTTAAAATGTTCTCTTCCAAGCATTGCTTCAGGGAAAATAGTTAATAAGGGCATTCAAACAAGATTCCTTATGACATTGCAATTTGTATTTCCTGTTTTACAAATTCAGCTATAAAAATTCAAGATATCACCATAAAATCTAAAATATATACCCTCACATCACCTACTGAGAAACCATTGATTTTCCAGGCAGAGACAGACAAGACTTTCCTTCGATGAGGCCACACCAGTAAATGCCTATAGTCTGTCTGCCCAAAGGTAGATTTTAGAGAATAGCAGTAGGAGCACATTGGCTAATAACCCTTATTTTAAAGCTGCTTTGGGGACCAATGATTTCTAATATAGTAGAAATTATGAGCTATAGAAATTTTATGGTAATGTCGGCACCTTACATTGCACTCAGGAATAACCAGTGACCAGTGCAATTTAGCTTATTATGTATTGTGTCATGAAATTATTCATCTAAACTGTATACACTGAGGATAACAAATCAAATTATTATTGCTACCAAAAAATGTATGGGGAATGAGTGGTAAAACAATTGAATATAGTTAGCTACAAACAGGAATGCAACTTTTAAAAATCATCACTTGACAAGTAGTTAATTAAAAATAGTGCATTTTGAAATTAATCAGCATTACAAATTATAAGTATGCATTTTAAACTTTCAAATTGAAATGTTTTTGGAAAAGTATGGGACATATATCATAAAGAACTAGTTAAAGATAATTTCTGTCATATATTTATTTGGTTATGTGATCTTTATATAAGATGACTTTATATAAGACTATGCTATTACTAAACAAAGCAAGTCACAATATAATATCTTCCCTTGGAATATTATTTTCAGTGTTATATGGTCTATAGACATTGTACAACAAATGTTTCTTCTCATAGAGTAACAATTATTCCTGCTTCCACAAGTTTGGAATACAAAATTGTATCACCTACGATTAACACCTTAGAAACTGCAAATTTGAACTCCCTACATTTAACAATGAACCCAGCTGTTTCCATGCAATCCCAATATTCTGCCTTTTCTCAGTATATAAATCTGGCTGAAATTATTCTTATCAGTGAGAGATGAACACAAGAATGCCAATTCACAATGAATCTCTAGGGAAGTAAGAAAGAGATAAACTTTACCTGATAAAGTTTATGAAAGGAAACATGTTTCACACACAAACTTAGTAGTAAATAATTGAATATTTTTCCTCTAAAATTGGCACCAAAATCAGGTAAACAGTTTCACCTCTCCAGTTCAACACTGTGCTAGAAGTATTACCCAGTGCAATAAAGGAAGGGAAAAAAAATTAATTGGGGTACTGATTGGAGATGGAAAATGAAATTGCCCTTATTCATGAATGTCAAAATTACTTATGTAAAAACATACCAACAACTATAAAAGTCTCCTAGAACTACTAAGTGACTTTACTCTGTTTGAATGATGCAAGATAGATAATGCATACGTACTCAGATATATATATATATATATGCATAAAACAAAATGAAACATGGGTATAATTCTAACAAAACATTCACAGGCTATGTTTGCTGAAAATTACAAAACACTAATAAAAACCTGGGGACTTAAATAAGAAAGACCATATTTGTTGAATTAGAAGACATGATATATTTAACATGCTAATTCTTCCCAAATTCATATGTAGATTTAAAATAATTGTAAACAAAATCCTTGCAGTATTATCTTGATAACTTAGTCCATCTGATTCATAAGTTTATGTGGAAGAGAAATGGAAGAATATTTCTTTGTTTCATATTTTTGTGTTCACCGAAAAATTATATATTTTTAAAAAATTATTTTGAACAAAGATGTTAAAAAAAAGGAAAACAGGAAACAGACCCTTCAGTGCTTCGTTGCATATGAACAGGATTCTGTGGCAAAGAAAAAAAAAATCCACCCTAGACACATAAGATAATTAAAATAAACTTTACACTTCTTCTACTAGCTTGGATGCATTAAACATTCCTCTAACTCCAAGGTCTGCAGTAAGTCTCTCTTCTGGTTTCCTTTTCTTCTTCTAGATTTCTGGATATGATCAAAGTAATGTGCACAAATATGTAAGTAATTACAGGGCTTTGCCCAAACCTTCTAGGAAACAGTCAAAAATGCCACTGGTAGGTATGTCATTTAGGACATAACTAAAGACTGAATTTCTAAACCTTAAGTGTAGGCTTGTTTTGGATCTGCTAAAACAAGCTGTTCTAGTAGCAGAGATTTAGGAATAGGAGGTATCCTAAAACATCGTTTTATTTGACTAATACATAGAATACTACAGAAAGTAGATCACCTATGTGTTTTAAAATACTTACGCTAGAGGGCTAACTATATATTAAGAACTTATTAATTTGCTGTAATTTAGCTTTAGTTACTAGAAATTATTAACAATTTATATTTTAGATAAAACAGAGATTATAATTGTCTGTGCAAATAGATATTGGTCTTGTTGCATTTTTCTAGTTTGGCAAAATATAGGCCTTTGGTTCCAAGACATATAACATTAGAAAACCATTTAAGTTTGCCTTATTGTAGTAAGATAATGATTTTATTTGAATCAGATCGCTAATCCTTGAGCAGGAATGCAGACTGAAATAGTCTCCCTCCATAAGTCATATTCTCATTCTTCTCTACCTCTGATACTTTTCATTGAAATTCACTTAAACGATTCCTTTATTTTTCTTATGGTTAATACATTGTGTCAACTTGAGAAGTTGATAAGTTTAACTGAGAGACTCAGCAGGGAGCCAGGGTTCTTTTTACTTTGTAAATATCCTCATCCTGTGCAAAGGAGGGCAAGGACACTTTGTGAGTGTTACACCCACCCTGAAGGTTGCGGTGGAGGATGTGGGCAGTTTAAGGCTAGAGAAGAGGCTTGTGTTTTGGCTTTTTTGCTCTGGCTGCTGCCTTGAAGTGCTGTCCCTGTGCCGTGCCACCCTGCCTTGGACCCAGCTGATTATGGACTGAAATCTCCAGAAACTGTGAGCTAAATAAACCTTTCCTTGCTTCACTTTGGTGTCAGGTGTTTGTCTCAGCAACGAAGAAAAGTGACCAAAACAATTTTATTCTCCTTTCTTTATCCATTGGTTTCTGCTCCAAGGAAATATTACCAGTAAATGTGTAATAGATCCTTCACTTTTCCTAGAAGTGCAGATTCAAGTCAAAATTCATGTGGAAATACTGTGGTCATTCAGGAGCAATAAAAGTAATGGTTATTTTTCAAAGGCCAGAAAATTTTCAGGACTTATGTTATTTTTCTTGCATCGTGACCAACACCATCAGTTTGCTCATTTAAAGGCAGAAGACTAAAGAGAAGATGAACAGGGAAATCATTGGCTCATTTATGTGAATGATCTGATCTTTAAAATGTTACATTTTAGTTGTGCCTTTTTTAAGTGGTTCATTTATTCTGATTCTTTGAAATCCAATCCAAAAGAAGTCACTGATAAGAGATTTTTAAATCACTGCCAGAAACTTAGTGCAGATATATTGGCAGTAGGGTCAGACAGCCTGAATTCAAATCTCAGCTCTACCCGCGACTCAGTGTGTAACTCCAGACTTAGGTTCTCCTTCATAAAATGGGAATTCGAATACACTATAAGGTCCCAAAATGATTTTGAGGGTGAAGCTAGTTATATGTAAACACAAGAATGCCAATTCACAATGAATCTCTAGGGAAGTAAGAAAGAGATGAGAACTTCCTTACACAGAACTGTGCCTTACGGAGAGCTTTTAATAAAGCACAGATATGTCTATTGCTAACTCTAGGAAGCAACACTTTTATAGAGTCTGACAGCATATCGCGCTGGGAAAGGACAAACTGAAAGCAGGATTTTTGATGGGAGTCTAGATGAGGATCACATAAGTATCTTGATAGTCTAAGCCTGAAACAACGAAGAGTGTATTTTAAGGACAGAGAAATTCAGGAGTCCTGAGCAGTCAGTTGCTGATGCTATCTATTAAAGAGATAAGGGCTCTTTATTCATTTCTCTAATAAGCTGTGCAGTTATTTGCAACTTTTATCTTCCTGATTGAGAGTCTTCTGGAGTACAAAGAGTATGCCAATGAAGGCTATAGAACAGCAAAATTATGTTAAAATGGCTTTAGTTCTTAGTGTCCAGGCAGTGTGAAAGTATCTCTGAAAGTAGGTACTCAACATTTATTTTATGTTGATTGCTATCACTATTATTAAAATCAACATACCAGATTTTGTACAAGTCATTTCAAACTAACATGACCTGTGTTTTTTCTGTGGTTATGTTCTAATGAGTATTTGTTTTCAGCTTAAGAGAAATGAGCCTTCATTCTTTTCTGGCCCTTTGCTCTTCATATTTTTTTTTCTCCACCTCAATATCTGGGGTTAGTGACTGTTACCATGTACCAAGAACTGCACAAAGTGATGATATACTGATTCTACTGGGGAAATGGAATGCATCCATGAAAATTGCGATGTAATAAAGCAAGTAGACTTAAGGAAAAGTAAACACAGACTATAAGAAGAATAAAGGAGGGGGAAAAAAAAAGAAGAATTAAGGAAAACGAACCCAACTGTGCCTGAGGAAGAGCACAAGAATTTCACAGAATGCATAGCTGATGAGATAGGACCACATTTTGAGTCAACCTAAACAAAAATTAGGGTGACTCACCTACCTCTGATTTCTTCGGGAGCGCTCAGGGTCTTCTTACAAACTTGGGCAGCAGGCTCTATCTTGGGGTGTAGATTTGCTTCTATCTCTGTATTTGTGAGTGACTTCTACAATGTATTTCTTAGGGAGATATATTTTTCTTATGTTACAAATACATCATGTACCAGAGAGTAAACAGGTTTAAATATAATGTTAGAAATTCAGTTTAAAAGAAGTGTGGTAATAGTCCAGACCTTTCTTACTTACCTTTATGTCCTACTTTGCCAGAACAGTGCTGGTTTAAACCCGTTTTCCCAGTATATTTATGAATGATGCTGTCCTTGCTCTAAACACTTAATTATATGGTTACCCTACTTTTACTACCGTTTGCTACTATTCTAGTAACACCTAGACTGAAAGCTAGAAAATAAGTGTTTGAATCCCAGCTGCTGTCATTCACCTTGGGCAAATGACTTTATCTGAAGTTATTATGATGACAGAAGTGAAAACAGACTGTGTACTAAAGGTAATCTAGAGATATTTACTTATTCTGAGTAGCATCATATACAATTTGCATCACAAAGGTTGGAAGTAAAAATATATTTTTAAAACAATTGAAGATATACTTTTACAAATACTTTCTTCTTAATATAAACGATTACACTCGACTGAATTTCTAATGCTTATGCTTCAGTGGCAGGTCCAGCTGTCCTCCTCACCAAGAGGGTAGAACAGTGTAAGAACTAGAGCAACAGAAACCAAAATTAATTCTTAGTGTCACCGTGGATAAATGTGTGAAGTGTGCTGTTTCAATTTCTTCATTTCTAAAATAATGCAAATGAGCTGGGGTTTTTTTTTTTTTTTCTTAACTAAGGCATGGAGACTGTTCCTGTAAAGTGAGAAAGGTGTGAAGATTCAGTTTGAGAAAGGGGTAGGAAGATTTCCACAGTCTTACTGTGCTTTTTTTTGCTTATTCGATCATAAAGTCACTCTCTGAAGAGTGACTAAAATTTCTGTATTGTCCCTGGCTCCTAACTTTTTTATTAAATAACAATTCAGAAAGTCAAGTTGATCTGTACTAGTTTCAGAGGAATTATAAAACAAATTTTATCTCAGAATTTTTGAGGTCAGAGTCAAAACTTAGGGTGTCTAGATTGTACCAGTGTCAAGCTTCCTCTGCAAGCTTTTTGAAAGAATCTTTCCTTGCCATTTTCACTCTCTAGTGTCTGTGTGCTCTCATTTGGATATGGGTAAGTCTCCAAAATTCACTGTCTCAGTTACTTTTCTCGTTGTTGAGAAAAAATACTCGACACTCAAAGTTAAAGGGGAAAAGGTTTATTTGGCTGGCATTTATGGAGGTTTAGTATATA
>RJWT010041674.1:0-12278 GCA_004365215.1 Cuniculus paca
ATGTGCACTGTTGGGAATTAGTGCATGCTCGGATGTTGGGACTCAAAGAAGATAAAGGTGTTAGGTAATTTTAAGAGCGACACAGAGAAGCAGGAGATAGAGTACTCTGGAGCAGCGGAGAAGCAGGATTTATCCAAGGGAAGAATTTATTGGGGGAGGGGTTGAGGACACGGAAAACATTCAGCTTGGGTGGCTAAGCTATTTTCCCTGCAGGGCATGGACGCCGCGGGGGTTTTGAGGTCTGTAAACAGAAATGGATGGCACTTGGCGGGGGGCACTGGTGATGTGTCCTGGGAATTCTGGCAATTAGGAGGAAGCTGTAATCAGGGAGGGAGGGGCTGGTGGTCCGCTGCTGTAATGTCCAGCAATTTATCAGGACAGAAACCTTTCAAAAGGTTGACTGTAGAGTTCCTGCTTTGAACAACTGGCTGGAGAGCAGGGTTGTTTGTTAAGACAGGGAGCAGTGGGGAGGTGGAAGAAATCATACGTTAATTTTTAATCTTTTATATGGGAGCTGCCTGTGAAGAACAAGCAAAAATGATTTGAAGGCAGAGGGTTACATAGATTTAGAATTGAGGATCCATGGCTAGAGATAAATCTGTGAATGTAAGTTTTGAAATAAATAGATTACCTTTGAATTGAAGTCTTGGCAGTGGAACCAATCACTGAAGGACAGACTGTGGAACACAGCAGCTGAGACAGAGGAATAGCAGCCTTTTAGGTCTGAGTAGAAAGGGAAGAACCATGAGGACAGAGCAAGAGAAAACAGAAACGCATGTAGGTGTGGTTTACAGCTGTCAAAGGAAGGAAGTGTTTTAAGAAGACAATGAATAATGATGCTGAAAGATTGAAATTGATGAAGAGATACTTCATAAATCTACTCAACTGGCCAGGAGGGTGGCTGCTCTTGTTCCCCCTAATCCCCAGATTCCTTGGCCTGAGGGGGCACCTGTCCATAGCTGCTGTGATAGTCAGTAACACCTCTTTGGTGCTCTCTGCTCTAGACATTTTCTCAGATAGCAGCCTTGTCATGCAGGAGGCAAGATCCTCTGTACTGCATCTGCCTTCAAAGCCCTAGACAATGATTGACCTTGCTTCAGGATGGGACTTCGTGCTGTAATCCATGCTCCGGAGCTCCCTGTGGGATGAGGCCGAAGTCTGTCTTTGGGGATGGGTTGAGATTTGAAAGATGAGGCTGAGGAGAAAATGTAAAGGAGCAAAGGGAGAAGACATGTGGATCTGGAAAGAAAGCAGCATATGGACCATGTTGCTGGAGCTTTATGGGGGATCCATTTCAATCCAGGAGGTCATCAGTCAGTGTACTCATTTAGTGTGGAAAAAGCCAATGGTGGTCATGCCGTGGCATGAGCCTGACTCTGTCATGAAGGAACTGAATGCAGGAAGCACTTCAATATTGACAAATGGTCTGATACACTCAAGAAAGGGAGCATGTTTTAGACTGATACAGAAAATGTTTGGTTTTACCATTGCCAGTGTCCTACTCTAAAAGCTAGGTAAGCTTGAGGTAAAGGATTTCACCTTTGGCCCCAGCAAAGCAAAGCTGCATGCTATTCTCCTAAGCTCATTCACGGCTTTCACACAGAGAGCTGACTCTGGAGTTTGATGTACATAGAAAAGGTGAGGGTAGGAAGAGACAAAAAACCTGAACCAATCATTACAGGTAGTTATATAGTAGAGAAATAGTCAGAATATTGGTAGCAGAGAAAGAAGCCACATTTCACTTCTTCAGCCCCCTCTTTTCTCTAACTGGTCTAGAAACCAGCATCTGAGATTTCAGAACTCACGTTCAGTTTACTAAGCACTCAGAGGGAGCTGCATAAAGGCCCTTGGTATTGCTGTAAGCAGAGAATGACCTTTTACTTACAAAGCAGCCTGGCTAATGAGTTCATATATTGTGTTTAGCCTTAAGTCTCCTGCAAGTGATGCCCTAGTGTTTACTTAAGGTACATGAGTTACTTGACATTACCCACATAATTTCAGCTAATGCTTCTGCTACTTGGGTTTTTTCATTGACAGGAACACCCAGTGGTGCTGACAAAGTTTATAGAAGGAGCCCGGGAAGTGGAAATGGATGCTGTTGGCAAAGATGGAAGGGTAAGAACTTTATCCCCAGCTCCCTTCCCTGTTCTGCCATTAATTTTTTTCCTTAACAGTCTTAAAACACTCGTAGATTAGAATTCAGAATCTCTACAGAACAGGTCTCTGCAACAGGGAAGAAGCTGCTCAGTCAGAAAAATTCAAATTCACCAGCCATCAGCTGGTGTGTCATGGGTGTCCCATTTCCTGTTTCTTACTGTTAGAATTTGTCTTTGATGATGCTCAAAATTAATTATCATCCCGCACTCATCATTCTTTTTTTAAAATAGATTTTTTTCTCATTTTCTTTTGTCTGTAGTTTTCCTTTTATGTTTCAATGAATATTATAAAAATCTCATCTTTTTCTTTCTGAGGTTTCTAATTGGATCTCTAGTTTTCTTCTTTGTTGATTTCCCACCTTCCCCTCTTTTTATTGGATTCATAAAAAGAAAGCCAAACACAATCAGGTAGATAGGATAATGACAAATTAGCTTACCATATCACAACTGGTATCGCTAATACAAGAATGCCTCCAACTTCAGGGAAAAATGAAGAAGAGTACTTTTACCTAAGTTTGCTAATTGTGTTTATAAAGCATTTGTGATTTATCTTGAAATATAGATAGTTAGTCATGTTTTAGAGTGTATATGTCATTTTGTTTACTTCAAGGAAAAAATGCAAAGTTAGCCTTCATCCTCTGTTTTGCAAATATTTCAAAATGCTACTGTCTTAGTCACTTTCCTATCACTTGGATAACAATCCTCAATGCCCACAACTCCAAGAAGGAAAGAGGTATTTGGGCTCACAGTTTCAGTCTGTGGTCAACTGGTTCCAAGGCAGAAACAGGATGGCAGAGAATATGGTAGAGAAAAGGATACACAATGTATGGCATCCAGGAAGCAGACAGAGAAGAGAGAGTTGGGGACACAATTTCACCCTTTCCAGTGACACCCATATTGATCTACCTGCACTCAGTCCCCATCTCCTGAGCACACTTATCTACTGAACTTATCAATAGATGAATCCACAGATGACTGTAGTGGTCCCTTGACCAATCCCCTTTTCACAGACATGAGAATTTTGGGTGACATTTTAGATCTAATACATAACATCTACCAAAAGCATTCACTTCTTTCTTTTTTTCTTTTTTCCAGATCACCAGTTTAGAGTAGGGTTTTCTTATTTTTATTTTTAATCATAAGTGTCCATTTACCGCAGAATCATAGACTCTTGATTTGAAGCAGCTTTTAGTGTAGCGTCTCAACTCTAAGGGCAGCAGGTTTCTTTCCATCATCTCTAGAAAGTGTTCATTCGATTTCTGGAAAACTCTTTGCTGTGTCAATAGCACAAAATATTGTAAGATTATAAATTGCATTTTACTTTGGGGGGTGGTGAGATCTCAGCTATTTTTAATTTTGAGCTAAGCTTTACTTTTCTAGAACTCTCATTGCTGACCTCCTGACTTTCAGAGTAGAAATTTAATTTTTCACTTTTTTCAGAATTTTAAATATTTTAAGACTGAGATATAAAACAAGAGAAATGTGATTGTACATCTATAGGAGTGGAGAACATAGGACTGTCCTAGAGACATCTGTACTTGTCCAAATATTGTGCCTGTAGAGGAGTGCTGGTCTGTTGGCCTGATTTAGCTCCAGGTCGATGGGATCTGATTCTGCCTCAGCTTCTCTTTGACATCTGCCATCACACATCATCTCCTGTGCTCTCTTTTGGAAATGTTCCAGTCTCCTCACCCAGTTATTAAATTGCCATGCTCGAAAATGGGTGTAGTACTTCCAGTGTGTTATGATTGTTTCATAGCTCTGTGGGATGATCACTCTCCTTTCTAGACTACACTCACAAACACACACACACACACACACACACACACACACACACACCCCAAATCGAGCTGTTACTGTGTGTATGAGGCTAGGTACTTTCTTTACTCTCTCTTTTATCCTTACAAATGGTCTGAGATGGGGACAGCTGTTGTTTCCTTCACATCAGAAACCAAGGCTAAGCAGGTAGAGCTCCTTGCCCAGGTCCCAGAATTCAACAGTTACACCAGAAGGATGGAGAATCAATGTTACTCTGATTTAGGTTTCCATGAATTGATGAGTAAATCTATGTAACTTACACAAATCTTTTACAGTCAACCAATTATTCTCCCTCCCTTTCAGCTTCATTATCTCTCATTACTAACATAGGTTAAAGAGATAACAAGTTCAGGATTCTAACACAGGCATGTGCTAGTCTATAAATTTGGTTATTTATTCTTATAATGCTTTCATTTCCTTATGTCTAAAAGAGGACAAAAGTATTTCCCTCTTGTCTCCCTCCTCCCTCAGTCTTCAGTTTCAATATCTCTTGATCAGATCCTCAATTCAGTTTCTAGTCCACTGAAGTTATTTCATTAGCTAGCTATTCACTTTACCTCTCCTCTTTTCTTCTTTTCTTTTTCTTTTTCCTTTTCTGTGTCTAAAAGATATCCCCAGTGCTTTGCAAGTCCTGTTGTTTTTCATCCTCTCCTTAACGGTGAATATGTGTTGGTTTAATTTCCTTCTTTACCTGTTATCCTTACCCCTGCTAATCAGTGGAAGAGAGAGCAAGCTCCTAACCAAGGTCAGTCATCTCTGGAGACCTCCTGTCAGTGCAGAGACCTGAATGGTCTTCATGAAGCTCTTTCTTCCTTTCGCATGAGGAACTTAGCTGAGGCACTGGTCAGTGCTTGGGGCATCTCTTAAAATCAAAAGGCTGCATGACAGAGTAGCTTCCTTGCAGAAGGTGCATGACAGCTCTTTCTCAAATCTTCCCTTGGCAGGTTATCTCGCACGCCATCTCTGAACATGTGGAAGATGCAGGCGTCCACTCGGGAGATGCCACTCTGATGCTGCCCACACAAACCATCAGCCAAGGAGGCATCGAAAAGGTCATCATTTATAAAAGAAAGTGGAAGGGGAACCGCAAGAGATAAAAAATTCTCAGCTTTAGGAGAAAAAAAAAACCCAACTAGGTAGCAAAATAAGACACGTTGCAGGTACAACTTAATGATGAGGGGAATGTGTGTCCCGCTGAGTATTTTAACGATAATTTCTTTCACAGTCCTTTAGAGCCTGTTTGACTGTTGGTTAGTGCAGTGGTTCTCAAACTTTAGTGACCACCCAAACAGTCCAGGGAAATTATTAGAATACAGGTTTCTGGGCTCCACTCCCGAGCTTCTGATTCCAGAGATCTGGGGGGAGCCCCTGAAAATTGCATTTTTATCAAGTGGCCAAAGAGATGCTCTTTCCACTGGCCCAGGGAGAGAATGGTTGCTGCAGGTGGGTATCACGTAGAGGCCACGTGTAGATCTGCAACATATCAAGTAGTCCTTCTCAGAGTGAGTGAAGCAAGTGTTCAGCAGTGACACAGAGAACCTTCTAGAACCCATGCTTTGAGTCTTCACCCTTGCCCCCAGTAGCACTTTCTGATATGTCTCTTTTGAACCCTGTTTGTGAGCCACTCCTATGAAAAACTTCCCAGGATAGGTTATTGGCTCAGTACTCACATGTGTGCCTGGGTAAACATGTGAAGTTTCTCACCTAAGTTACTCTTGAGGGTATCCCACCGGCTGCAGGGATAGCCATGCAGGCTTGTCTGTCTGCTTGTACACTGGCTGAATTCTGAAGGTCTCTGTTCTAGAATGTGGCGGTAGCAGGGTGCTTTGTAAAATAGCAGCAGAATAAAAAAAAGAGTCCCCGGATTTTAAATATATTTCCACTTCTCATGTCAGGATAAATGACCTAAAAACTCAGCTTTTCCCAAATCTCAAAGAGCTCAGTGTGTCACAGAATCCACTTCCTTTCATGCCCAATTAAATTGCCGACCCACTCTTGGAACTGGAATGAGAGAAGAGCTCTTTCTTCTGTAATCAGGGCCTCCTCTTGACATGGGGACCTTCTGGCTCTGGTTGGAAACAGGAATTCCTGTATGTGACATGCAGACATGCAGAGCCTCCCCGCGGACAAACACCATTTCCTTCTGACCATAATATCTACCCTTGTAGGGCTTAGGGCAACAGAAAAGCAACATAAAAGAACTCTCCCTGGTCTCTTTGCAGTGCTGTGTAATTTCAGGGCCTGCACCTCTCAGCAGGTAGGTCATTAGATTGATATAGAGTTTGGGTTGTTTTTTCTGGTGCTAAAGCAACCGAAAAGATTTCATTTAACTCTCAGTGTAAGACCAGGGTATATAATTGTAGGAGAGAGGGGTATTTGGCAGACAGGTTTTGCCATAAGTTATTCATTCTTTCTTCTCTTGTTCTGTTGTGATTATTTAGTACATATTATTTTGTTAATAGAAGCCTAACAATTTCCCTATTATTGCTTTTATTATTAATGCAGATGTAGCCCTTTATAAAGACAAAATAATGAAAGCTAAATTGAAGGAACTATCCTTTGTGTGTTTTATTTTTGTCTGAGCTGTGCTCTTTTGCACTATTTCATTGTCCTTTTGCTGTAGGTGAAGGATGCCACCCGAAAGATTGCAAAGGCTTTTGCCATCTCCGGTCCGTTCAATGTCCAATTTCTTGTCAAAGGAAATGATGTCTTGGTAAGAAATAGCAGTGTGCCTGCAAGGACACCGTCACTGTGTTAGGTCATGTTGGGCTTTTGTCCCTCTGGTAATCCCTGTGAACACTGGGCACTGTCACTGAGACCCCTGTAGCCGTCGTGTCCGAGAGTGGGATGTCGCACTGCATATAATGCCTGTCTTGTTTGAAGCCACATGATCTTGGTGGCACTGATATGTCAGTCACAGATTTGCAAAGCACTCTGATCCACTGGAAGGAAGATCACTGCATATGTCCTGTGCTATAAGTGTAGCTAGAGGTAGTGCATATCTGAAACCAGACATACAGCATATTCATGCATTACTTCCTTGAAGTTCTGCTTTTTCCTTACTCAGAGAAGGAAACTGATTTGGATACCATTTGAAAAAAAAATCAAATCAATTAAAAATCAAAGTCATTTCGGTTATTCCTAATTAATTTGCTCGTTTATCTTAACCAACCAGTAACCAATATATATATTTACCACCTACTATACAGTCATACAATAGTTACAAAGGTTTGTAAGATACAGTGTCTGCTTTCAAAGACCTTATAGCTTAATGAGGAGTAAGAATAAAATGAATTTGAAAATGACTACTATAAAGTGAAGTATAACAATTGCATGGGAGATTGTAGACATAAAATGGTTTTGGAGTTAAAGAACAGAAGGACCATATTTGCCGTTGTATGTGCACATGAACATCTATTTGGATATCAGGTGCCTGTTTCATCTGGGGTGGGTCATAAAATGTTTCAAGGAAGATTTTGCATTGTGAGTTATACTTTGCAGAATAGCTGAGATTTTGATAAGTTAAAGAAGGAAGAAAGGATAATGCACATAGATAGAAGATCATCTATAAGGGTGAGAAAAATTGCATATTTAAGGAGACAGTGAATATCTCTGTTTAGTGAGATCATTTTACCTTGGAACAGAAATCAAGAAAACAATCTAAGATAAAATAAGTGAGTATGTTGAGGCAAGAAGATATCAGAAGTTTTGGGGACTAGATTTATTCTGATGCCAATGAGAATCCAGTGAGGGCTTTCAGTGGGAATGTGGTATTATCTGCGTCAAAGTGATTCCATCAGTGATGTGTGGAGATCAAATTGGGGAAATTCATAAGAAGAAAGTAAGAATTCAAAGATGTTTAGAGAACCAGTTAGAAAAATTTTAAGCAGTGAAGAAAAAAGGGAAAACATTAGCAAAACAAGTGCCAGTCTCCAATTAATAATAGTTACAAACCAAATGTCAGAAAGACTATCAGTATTATTTTATTGGCTCTCATCATCTTCTCCCTCTATTTGAATTTTGTTATCTCTTCAGGTGATTGAGTGCAACCTGAGAGCTTCTCGATCCTTCCCCTTTGTTTCCAAGACCCTTGGGGTTGACTTCATTGATGTGGCCACAAAGGTGATGACTGGAGAACAGATTGATGAGCAACACCTTCCAACTCTGGAACGTCCCATAATTCCTGCTGACTATGTTGCGATTAAGGTAGTATTTTAAAAATATTATGGGTCATCTTATGGGTCCAAAAGAAATGAAAGGAGCAATTTTCCATCAAAAATCTCATGACTACGGGAAACCTCAAACTAAAGGAGTAGACTAGTGATTGTTTCCTTTCAGTAATATAATGCTGCTTGTACTAATGGTAACTCCATGTGAACTTTTGTGTATTTGCAAAAATTGTACAAAGCATCTAGGATTGTCCAAACTCAAAATCAGCTTTGCATATAAATTAGAAGTTATGTATGCATGAGGGTGCCAGATTAGTTGGTGAAAAGAATCGTATTAGATATAGTGTTGAGGTGAAGTTAGGATTGTGGCACTTTTGAATTGTGCTAAGTCTTCAGGACTGCATGATTCTTGTAAAACTAATTACCTTGAGTAGCTTCTTAATTCCAGGCCACCTTGGCCACCATTGCTTCCTCAGTAGCATAATTTTTCCATTTGAAAAAGTGAGAGGGTAGTAATTGTTTATAGTGATGCTGAGGATCATGGAATTGAAATTATATTTTACTAATGCTTCATAATGAAGCTACTGTACTCTGAAAGCTGCCTCAGTATGTTCATGCATGGAGTGTTTATGACTTTTAATTGCTTTGCCTGACAGGCTTGAGGATTAGTGAGGTATATAAATACATCCTAACTTCTTAGATGAAGCACATGATGAAACTGATTTTTATTGTGCGATATATTTATGAGACATTGACATATTCTGGATGCCTTCAAAAGGCTCCTGCTTCTATGTGTGTTAGTAGCTTCAGCCATAATATTGCTATAGCTAAGGCAATGATTCCTGGCTTTTATAGTGGGAGCTTGAAGCTGGAGCTATCAATCAAAAATATTTATTAATTTTGCTTAAATTAATAATTTAGGATACCTTCAATTTTATTGTGCACTGAGATGTAATGTCACTTTTCATGTTGGGGAATGTGACACATTCTTTTGACTATGACACTGATACAAATTCATAAAACTTTTGACATTACACAGTTTTATATATATATATATATACACACATACACACTATATATATCTACATATAATATTTGTGTTTGAAGTCAACAGTAGGAACTGAAAAACTGTTTTCCACTAAGTACCAAGCATAAATTTTAAATTGACATTTTCATCTATATACATAAGAATAGATGATTCTTATTAATGTATATGAAAATAATTTCCAAGTAAGAGCGATGTTAGAGATAAATGCACATTAAAAATTCATTGTGTCTTCCAACTTAATTTTTTCCTTGGTATCGCTGTGTATGAATCTGACATTGTTTTCAAATCGCCTGTTCATTGTCAATCTTAATAGCATCAGTCAGGTTGGTAGAAAGCTGCAGATGGAAGAAGAAGGAAGCTGAAGCACACGCATATATAATAACTTGAACGAGATGACCCAGTGGAATGAATTCTTGGACTAGATTTCCCATGAAAAATTTGAGGGTGCCAGAATCAACAGAGGAATAGTCTAGACCAGATAAGTGGACACATGCGAGAAACAAGAGCTTGGTTCTCAGTGAGTCTCACTGATAAAATGAATGAAAAGGAAAGACTTCTATGCTCCAGTTCCTATGCAAAGCTCTGGGCAAAAGTGTGTCCTGGCAGAATGCTTTAAAAAGTCTTGAAGAGGTATCAACAACAGAAGTTAGCTTATAGGCAGCCTTCTTTGGCAAGGTGGCTTGTTGCAAGTTCAGACGATCAGAACAATAATAGGAGTGTTCCAAAAGCCTATCAAAGGGGGAAAAATATGTTTGAACTCTGTTTTAGGAGAGACCAATGCCCAGTAGACATTGTTTGAAATCACTCCAATAAGAATATGTGTAAACCAGATTAGAAACTCTGGTCTAGACTGGTCACAGGGGAACTATTTACGGAAGGAATTTGTGATTATTTAACTCAAGCTTTTGGCCAAGAGCTAAACGAATTCTTGGAACAGAATTTTAAAGCTATTTTTCACGTCAGATGCTTGTACCAACGAGAGTTTTTGTAGGTCTACCATAGACTAAATGAATCCTGTGAGAGATGATTCAGTAACTATATTCATCCTCTCTGATCCTTTCATACCTCTCTCTCTCTGTCTCTCTCGCTCTCTCTCACATATTTTTCTTCCCTGTCTTGTCTGACAGGCTCCAATGTTTTCCTGGCCCCGGCTGAGGGATGCTGACCCCATCCTCAGATGTGAGATGGCTTCCACTGGAGAGGTAACCAGCTAATGATCCGTAAGGCTTTCATTAAATCTGCTTTGAAACCCATGGTTTTATGATCCGAATACAGTAAAGTAAGTAGGTTAGTAAATAAGGAGAGGCACACTAACTTCCACTTTCAGAGGGAGTCTCAGAGGGTTTAAGAAGTTTGCAGTAAAGAAGCATCTTTAACTCTTTGGGAGCAAAGAGTTAAATCCTCACTTGTATTTCAACACGGGACTGTAATTCATGGGCCTTCATCTCCACTGTCACAGTACTCATGGGGAACGACTTTCAGATATTTCTCTAGCTATGTGGGTAAATATGTACTTAGGTGCCTCTCTTTCTTTGATTTGCAGGTTCTCAGTTTCCCTGTAATAACAGATTGTTGGGTTTTTACTAGCAATTTGTAGAATGTTGGCATTAAAAAGAGCACACACCTCCACTGTGTGGAACCTGCAGATTCACACACTATCTCACGATCACTTTGAAAGCAATTTTGTTTTGGGGATTATCTAAAAACTATATTGGGACTGGCCACTGGATGTCCCTCTTCCCTTGTGTTGGGACTGTGCCAACCCAAGGTTTCTTTAGGAATGTGAAATGTGTTTTCTCTTAGAGAGCTGTCAGATTCTCGAAAGTTCTCTGCATGTCAGTGTCAGGACATTTTATGAATCACCTACCCCTTGACAGACGTACTAGACACAACCTTCAGATCCCCATCCATGCACCCTGGAGTGGCAATATGAGACTGTGAGGCACCATTGTTTCTCTTGGTATTAAGGAAAACCTGAAAAAAAGGAGAATATTTAATTGCAACAAATGCATTATGCTTTCTACGGTTGCCTGGTTACAAGCAAGATGTGTGATGAGAAGCCAAGTGAGACAAAAAGCCAGACAGTGAGAAATAAATGACTATCCTGCTTATATTTGGGCACTTGGAAGAGAGGACTCTTGGTCCCTTTGCTCTTCTTTTAATTTAATAGGCAGAAGAGCCCAGCTTTAAAATGAAAGCGATACATCACGTTGCCAGTCAGTGTAAGGAGGCCCTCTCCAGGTCCATCTTGGTTCCGCAGTCATTAGCATTGGGGCGATTTTCAACTGTGCAGGACAGGGACATATCGGTTTTTCTTCATTCTATTTGTTGTCCTTAGTTTTCAGTGCTTGTGTCCTACTTGCCTCTGTATATGCATACTTGGAGGTTTTGAAATATGAAATTATGAATGAATTAGAAATTTATTCCTCCCTTGGTTGTATCTTTTCATAAAGTATAAAAAAGAGAATTCTTTATCTGGCATTAGGAAGAAGCCTTTTCTGTTTTTTTTTAATTTAAAAAGTCAAACAGATACGAGGATAGAAGTGATATAGAGTTTCAAAAAATAGGAAATTAACACCAATTAATATATTGCATATTGTTATTTCAGAAGCAGTTGTTCAGGTTACAAGATTTAGGCATGAAAAAAATGGTCAAACAAACAATGAAAGCACAAACTGTTCTTTTGAATGAACTAACAGAGATTAGTAGTATACTTATCCATCTTGTATATATATGCATACACACACATATACGTATACTTATATACATATAATCCTTTCCCTTCTTTCTTTTCTCCTTTCCCCTATCTCAGTTGTTCTTTCCTTTAGAAAGAGGCCTCTCTGAGTGTCATAAGGTGTGATGTTGTAATGCCTGTTTCGTAACTGAAATCGGAATGATAATTCTAGCTTAGTCATTTCAATCATGTTTCAAGCAGTCTTCCTTCAGTGTTCAGATGGCTTGTGGTAGGATTGCACAAGCCTCCAGCCCCTGATCTAATTACAAGACGTTTTATTTTCCTGTGGTAAAGCAGGGATGCTAAGTCTTAATCGTTACTGGAATATTCGACTACTTTGTGTGGCTTCTCAG
>RJWT010041675.1:0-12274 GCA_004365215.1 Cuniculus paca
CTTACTATTTTCTGCCTAGGATTCCCATCCGGAGCCTGCTTCCCACATTCACCTGATCAGGCAGTATTTATCCTGTAAGGGAAAGTCAAGAGTTTCCTCATCTTGGTTGAATTTCCTGACAATTTCCTTACCTTGGCCTCTACTGCAAAACATTACACCTGTTTGTTTCCTTATCAGTCTCCTACTTAATCTCCTACTGAGCTCTCTGGTGATGGCAATTTGTCTCACTCACCTCTGTATCCCCAGTACCTAAAATTGAAGGCACTAGAGTGTACCACATGCCAGACTATTAATCGGTAGTATGTGCCACACCACACGAAGGATATGAGTCTACAACAGTGCATCAGGAGCCTACTCTGGCTGCCCCTGTACTGGGCTCTGGGGAGGCCAAGGTGAAGGACTGACACACACGAGCCAGACCTCTTTAATGTCCCCAGGCATTAAAGAGGACAGGCATTAAATTTCAAAGCAATAAAAGCACAAGGGGGCAGAGGAAAGTACAACTGAGGCCCCGGCATGCATTGGCCCAGTGAGGGTCAGTAGGCATCACATAGGCAAGAAAGGAGAGGTCAAGAGTGACAGACCCTGTTCATCCTCTTTTTGCAGATTTATTAATTCATTTGGAGTCAAGTTCTCACATCTAACTGCCTAAGTTAGAATGCAGGGAACACCATTCGATGCACAATGCTCATGATTCTAGGCGAGTCACAAATCTGCCTCAGTTCTCACTGCATTAAGATGGGGATAAGGATCTAACACTTGATAGATTTGCTGTTAGAACTAATAAATAGGATAATCTACTTAGAGTGTCTAGCACATAAGCCCATCACGCAGAAAGTGCCCTGTAAGTACTACCGCTTATCATTTGTTCTCAGTACTACTCCACAAGCATGTATGAGCATGACAATTGTGTGGCAGGCACCCTGCTAGTCACAGGTCACAAACAGAAGATGCGATTCTGGCACAGAACGGGAGGAGGAGGATGTAATACATACACTGTAAACACTAACCCAAAGTGGACTGGATTGCTGTTATCACCCTTAGAGGTAACAGTACTACACAAGTACGTATAATGAAGTGCTCTGGGAGCTATAGCAGAACAGGAGAACTCGGGAGAAAAGACGCCTCCCAACTACATCTACCAGGCACCTCTGCCTTGCTCTCTAGGCTGTGGCCAGCAGCCTACCCATTCATTCTCTGCTGTCTCCTGCTGCTTTCCTCTACCCATGGCACCTTCCTTTTTCCCTAGGCCAGATACAAGACAATGCCGCCATGACAAGAGCGGCTTCGTTCCAGCTCTGCCTCCTCCACACCTCATGGCCCCTCTCTCACTACTCTGATTTAGTAATGAATGAAAGGATCTTGTATTGCTCACTGCATTTTCCCAAGCGGAGCTGGAAAGATAGACACCCCTTGACGTGCTGTGTTGCACAGTCATGGAATCAGGAAGACAGTGGGCCTGCCAGCCCATTCCAAGTAATCAAAGACATTTGTTGGTCATGAAAAATTCATGTATATCAAAATTAGCCAACAAATTACGTGGTATCTTGGAGTCATGTTAGAATAAGTAACTTCCATACTGGGAAACAAAGCTTTCACTGCCCTCAGTGCAGCACTGAGAGCTGTTAACTCACAAATCCATGGGTAAAACAGGAAAACCTGTTTTTAATGTGCTCCCCAAATGATGATGAGTAAAGATAAATTTGGAAAACACTGGCTTGTCATTACTTCTGTGAGCCAAGTACCCAAAACTTAGTGATATGAAATAACATCTTTATTATTCCCACAATCCTATATAACTTGAATAAAGGTAAGGAAGGAAGGCTTGTCTGTGCTCCTCAATGACTGGGCCTCAAAGTACAGCCATCTGAAGGCCCAGCTTGATGTCCTGCCCAAGTGGCTCACTCACATGCTGGCAGTTGGTGCTGCCTACCAACCAGAGAGCCTACCCATGGCCCCTCCAGCCTGGTAGTCTCCTAGAGAGGGGACCTCTTTATATGATGGCTGGTTTCCTCAAAGTGAGCATCCCAAGAGAACTAGGCGGGAGCTGCATGGCCTCTTTCTCTAATCAAGCCTGAAAATCACTTGATATTTCTTCTACTGCACTGAATGGATCAAAGCAGTGACAAACCCACCCAGATTCAATGGGAAGGGACATGGAGCCCTCCTCTCAATGGGAGGAGTCCTAGAGAATTTGGGAGCATATTTCTTTCACAATTTTTATTTTAAAGGCAATAAAACAAGCAAAATAAAACAGAATACAGCCAATCAAAACAAAACAATGCAAGTGATACAAGACTTCAAAACAAGACAATAGGAAACCGACAATGGTTACCATAATGCCTCTCACTGTCTTCAAAACAGCTACCCGTACCAGCAGATACAGTAAAAAATCAAACAAAACAAAACAGAATGGAACCAATAAAAACAAAACAATGGATGCAATAAAGGACTTCAAAACAAGATAATAGTAAATCCAAAATGGCTACCATAATATATCTTGTTATCTTTGAAACAGCTGCCCCTGCCATTGGATATAACAAAATCAAACAAGACACAACAGAATAAAACCCAACCCAACAAAATAATGCAAATGATACAGGACTTCAAAACAAGCTAATAGGGAATTAACAATGACCACCACCCTCAGAAGGAGATCCCCCATAGATGATACATTGCATGTTGCTATCCTTTGAATAGATGATCAGACTACCAGTTTTCCGCCTGCAAAGTCAGTGAAACACTAAACACTACAAGCATTAAGTTGTATTTTACCTCAGTAGCCATCAATGCAGCCTGTGTTTCTCCAGATCAGTTGGCTGCTTACCATGGAGGGTTTGGCTCTTCTTGCTTCCTGGTCCGTGCACCGGAAGGGGCTGACATCTGGATCTCCACCCAGCAGCCCTCACATAGCACCAGCTTACAGGGAGGGCCTGCTTCTTGTTGAATTTTATTCTCTTCTCCCATGGTCCATGATTGGCGCCAACTCACAGGAAAAGGCTGGCATCTGGATCTCCCCCTAGTGGCCCGCACATGGCGGCACCTCACAGGGAGGGCTTGCTTGTTGTTGAATTCTTGTTCTCTTCCTGGATCATATTTTTAAACTGTTACATGTCTTGTCTCAGTTTTAATGTGCATCCACAAACCTTCCTTTGCTCTACATATTCTTCACATTTGCAAGGTTTCAACAAATCTCAGAGCAAGGAAATGGGTTACTGATTCATTGGAGCCCAACTGTAGTTCCAAATGATGTCCAAATCTGCTTGTGAGAATATTCTGCTTTGTAAAGTTGGTTCCTAATGCCTTCAATTCAGAAACAACCCCTGTTAATCCTGTCATTAAATCCATTGCCTTTAATCTATCCTCTCCTTGGACCTCTTCAAAGAGATTTAGAAACATTAACAATGTTTTACTCTCCTTTCAATTTACATAAAACTAAGGATTAAAATCCTTGTTGTACACAGGTTATAAATTATGCCCTTTTCCCCAAGATAGTTTCTATATTATGAGCTCAAATCTAGAAGAGATTAAAGAGAGAATTTTCATCCTAATTCATCATGCACATGTACAATTCTTTTGCCTGGTGACTGCCTTGTTTATGCACTTGAGCATGTTTTATTCATGTTCCTGTATATAATTGTCTGCACTTATGTCACACAATCCATTCAAATGCCTAAACATTATAAATACACATATAATTTTATACTACTTAGGATAACATAGAAATTAGATGTGTCAGGGCTTTGTGTATTTTGATGATGTGACACTAAAATAGTTTAGCCCATAAGTTCAATTTTTGAGGCATATTAATCATTTTGTTACAGTAAAATGCACAGATGCAGTAGAGTAATGGAGGTCTGTGTGATTGCTCTAGGAAGTTCTATTAGAAATATGTGTATTTTTCCCTCAAAGCCATCTTTATATTCTTTTCCTTCCATAAAAAATGGGTTCTGAAAGAAAAAGACTCAAATTGACATTGGCATTTTCAAGGAATCACACTATCTAATATGAGACATTTTATCACATTAGTAATCATATTCAGAGAAAAATGGGTTTTTAAGATGTGAAATTTTCAATTCAACTCAATAGTTACGCAAATAAATCAGTGCACTGTAGCAAATATAACCACATAGGCCCCAATCACACAATAACAGCCCTTTCACACAACTCCTCTAATTTGATATTGCTGCCCGATTTAAATTACCAAGGAGTTTTAAAGAATACTGTCTATTTGTTTTTGAATACACAGTGTATTTTCTTCTAATTACATTCTGATCACATTTCACAGAAGAAAATACATCTGGCCTATCAATGGCATAAAATGGGTATCTCCTCAGGGGTGTGTAAAGTGTATATAAATCTCAGCTCCTGCCTTAGATTTGCAGAGATGCTAATACACAGGTCACTTGTGCGCTGATTTTTCTTTGTGATTTGGGAGCAGTGCTCTCGGGCTCTCCGTGTATAATGAGATCACGGGCGGTCTGGCTTACATGCATAAAGATTTAACTCTTTTGCAAGTAGTCCCTCTGCCCCTGTACATTAGGTTCCTACATTGCCTTAATGTGCCAGCCTCCCAGCTACATTTACTTGGGAAAAAATAAAAACAATATTTCCTTTAGTTTACTCAGATTAAGAGGGAAAATTTCATATATAGCATACTACTCTGCGCTACGTTGATGATATTAAATAAATACATTATAGTGGCTCTCATTTTTAATGGCTTGATTTTTTTTCCCTTTGATTGCCTTCACCAATAAAAGTGTAGTCTGCAGAAAAGCACCCTTCTGGATAATCCATTGTCTCATTTTAACTCATTTTTATCAAGGAATTCCCCCTGCAGCAATCCCCATTGCCAACCATTAGCTGTGCACATCTGCCCGCAGTAATGACCGCTCCTATGTACATACCTGACTGCCATCTCATTTACACCTTACCCATAGGACACTAATGCACTGTCTCCAGGGCCAGCTAAATTCTGGACTGTTGACATATTATGGTTATCACTTCATTTGGTCTTTGGAAGTGAATTAAGAGTGTGTGAGGTCACAAATAGGTCAAAGGCTTGTGCTGTGGGCCTTACCCATGTCCAGCCTCATGTATGTTCAGACAGAATGTGTGTCACACTGTGCCACTCAGAACTTTATTAGCCTAAAATTAAAAAAATTTAATCCATGCCTTCATCTGTGCCAAATACATAGGTATGTCAGGGTGATCACAAGGAAACATTTTATATTAATAAATGGAGAGATCATACACTGTATTAAAACTTGCTCTACCTCAATTTTACTTCTCTTTGATAGGTTTTTTACTTCTTTAAACATGCCCCAGTTTATAGGGGTTGCTTAATCAAAGCAATTGAAATTGGAGGGTTGATTTTAAAGTTCTCATAAAAGGCACTCACATCCTTATCTCCAGACCCCAAAACCTTGGTCTTTTCTACTAAGTTTTGCAATACTAGACGACAAGGACAGCTAGAGGATGCTTTATTCTAGGCCTCAGAAGATGTTTGCAATGTCAGTCCCCTGATGAGATTTAAATAGTCCACTGAACGAGCACGTCACCAGAGGTAGGTAAACCACTGCAATTATACAAACATGATATAATTTCTGAGCTTAAGTTAAGGCTGTTTCAAGAAATATTTTGGAATTAGAGATAATAGGACTTATAGAAGATGAGGAACCAGAAGTTGAGGCATACTTAATTCTCAGTTTTGACATGAAAAGATACAGAAAGAAAGTCTCCACTGCTATCCTTACAACCAGAAAGACTGGACAGACTGAAAATCAATAACTTTTTGACCTATTATAAAACTAAAATAGCAGGACACACTACCTTCCTGAAACCTGGAAAGGTAACTGCATCTCAAAAGACACAGCAACCAAGATCTGTTTCTTTGGTAGGAGTGACTAAATGGTCATTTTGATGAATTGCTGGCTGGTATAATAGTAAGAAATTCCTGAGGGTCATAGTGTTTGGGGGAACATTTTCCTGGGCTTTCTCTCCAGGAACCCCACCAATTTTACAGTGAGGATCTGAGACTCTCTCCTATCCCTGGCATGGGGAGGGAAAAAGCAATCATTGCGAAACCCATCCAAATCTTTCTCCAAAACAAAGGCCTTACTGTCAAGGGGAAAAGATGTCATCTGTGTACAATTTTGAACCCTTATGTCACCTAGGGGAAAGGAATTCATCCTCACTCCTATAATTTGCAGCCTTTCCATCTCACTTATAGGGGAAAAAGTAATTTCACAGCATCAAGGAACAAGGCTTCGTGGAAATAGATTGAGACCACTGCAGCCACGGATTGGTAGGGGACAAGGGACAAGGGCTTTATTACCAGAGGGGGGGTGAATATACATGTGAAGGCCACAGCCTCAGGATACAGACTCCCTAAAAGACTAGCTAATCAGAAGATTACCGAATGCCCCACCAAACACACACACACACACACACACACACACACACACTACTGCCACAGAAACAGTCTCCAGCACACAACAGCACCTGGAGGAGCCTCCCTTCAGGAGCAGTATACAGGAAAGCTTAAAGCTAGGGGAGAGGACAGAAACAAGGACAACTAGAGGTCATTGGGGCCTCTGGCTCCTGCAGCTAAAGTAAACATTAAAACATACTCCAACTCCTAGCCAGATGAACATAAACCCTTCCACCACAATACAACGTGTCCAGCTTTCTACACAAAATTACAAGGCTTGCCAGAGGTGAGAAAACACTTAGTCTAAAGAGAGAAGGCTGTCATCAGAATCAGACTCAGATCTGAGAGATGTTGAAATCGTACAGAGAATTTAAACAGCTTTATAAAAGATGTGTAGCCACAAAACCCCAAACTCTTTGGATTTAGTTTTTGAGTAACCTAATCACCCACATGCACCTTGGTCGACCTCTGTGTATTAATATTCATGCGCACACACCTTAGAACCATCTCTCCTGATTTTTCGAGTGTCTGGATTGAACCAAGCAATATTTGCTTCCTTTCTTCACTTAGCTTCACCTCCAGACATAGCCCTTTGACTTGGCGAATTTATAAACAACTTCTAGAGATTCACATCTTCTTACTCCATGCCATTCCTTCCAAGGTCCCCCTCTCATGTGTCACATCTGCGGGCAGTCCCCCACTGAGTCTGTCCTGGCCTTCAGACAAAACCCAACAATTTCATGCTGATGGCGGCAGTGCTGCATTTCTGGTTAAGCTGTGTTGTCACCTTCCTGGCTGTCAGGCTGTCAACTGTCATTTCTCTCTTCCATCCATGTGACTTTGACTTGCAGCCTCCTCTGCCCTCTTCCAGTTTGCTGCTTATTAACTGCTCTGGGCTGGAAAACAAGTCGACTGAATATATTGAGAATAGAATGCTAAATGGAAATCCGTGAGGATCCTTGGAAGTGCTAGGGAGCCTGGCTGCAAAGCGGGGACATCTAGTCTCCTACTTTATAACTCCACAAGCCTTTCCATTTACTTTGTCAGATCCAAGCTGTATTCTAAACTGACCTCTACATGCATGAGAAGCGATGATATATCAATCTTGGGTTTTCTTAAAACAAAATAAATACCAGTATTCTTTAGGGCACCAGCATCATAATCAAACTGCGATAAAATTAACATTCATTCCTTCCTACAAACTGGGTGGGAGGAATCTATCCTGATATACTTTTGAGGCTGTGTTAGCAAAATATATCCCTGAAATGAGTAAAAATTGTCACAATTTATAAACATACCTCCTTGGAAAGTTTTATTTTGGGAAATACTAATTGTTTCATGTGTTTTTGGACTGTACTATATGAGTTCATGCACGGAATTAACAATCACCTTCCAGGTGACCCCCAACTTGGTGAAACTTAGAGAAGAGTTAAGAAAGCAAATACCCATTCAACTGATTCCCCAGGAGTGCCCCAGTTACAAGATAGGGAGAAGTGTCTAGTAACTGCTCCATCTGTACCTGCTATCCTCATTTCCATTATAAGCTGCAAATGGAAAAATCAATGGGGAGAGATGAAACCAGAATACAAAGAGACCTGAAACTGCTACAAATCACTGCTCTACCCTGGGAGGCCTGAGCAGACATTCGCTGGAGAGTTTCTCTGAGAAAGAATCTCCTCTTCAGCCAAAGTGCTAAGCTTCTCCTGGGGGACTTTGCTCCCAAGTGGACAAATAGGCTCTCGATGCCTCCTAAATCCTCCCCGGGAGGAAATAACATCATGTATACCAAGCTTCTGTAAAGCCCACTCCTAGTGAAGCCCCAAGCACAGGGAAAATGTAGAAAACCACAGCTGCTGTGCTCAGCTATGGCAAATCGGGTGCTTTCCCCGAGCCTCCAACCAAAAGCATGGGGTGGGGTAACAGGTGTGTAAAACAGAGCTGGGTGGGAAGAGCTCCCTCAGCTTGGACACACTTTTGCTCCCTCAAGGAGGTAAATTCTTGTTTGCTACCAAGGGGGGAAAATCAGCCCTACACAGATTGCCTGCTATCTCCCATGCTTCTCTCACCACAAGTGTTTCTGGAAATATCCAACTCTCTCTTCTCCCATATTCATTTTTAACTCTTTAATAATTCATTGATCACTTTATTCCAAATAGTTAATATACTCTTAATTTGGGCCCAGTATTTTCTCAGGTGCTGAGCCCTTGATGCCAAGGAGCTTACATTCTAGACAGGAAAAAGAAAACAACGAAGAAAGTAAGTAGTGAAAAACCCAAGTGCCTTAAAGCAAAATAGAGTTAGGGGATAGAGAACAATGTGGACGGGAAAGGCACCCCCAAGGAGATAGTCCGAGCAGAGATAAGAATTAGGAAGAGCAGCCATAGGAGATAAGGGGACAGCAGAGAACACAGAGCCTTTGGGGTGGATGGCCATGGGGTGTGCACTAGAGCAGGAGGGCGGAGGTCCAAGGGCAGAGGTCCATAGACCAGAAGGCAGTGAGCAGGGAGTCAGATGAAGGAAATGAAGGTGTAAAGGAAGCTGTGGACTCAAGGGACCACAGAGACCATCATATGAGATTGGGTTGTGTTCTGAATGTGACAGGAACCTACCACGGATGAGCACCAGGAAGTGGCACAATCACTCTTGCTGCCTGAAGAGAACCTACTGGAAAGAGCAGGAGAGGAAAAGAAACCAAGCAAGGTAGCAGCGGAGTAGAGTGGTTACATTCAGGGTGGACTATGAAGGTAGGACTGATGGGATGTACGTGGGATGGGATGCAGTGTATGGAAACAAGAGAGCATCAAAGAAACTCTAAGATGGTAGACAGGAACACGTGGGTAAGGGTCGGTCCTCTCAAAAGAACTGGAGACAACTCAGGGAGTCACAGATGGAGATGGGGATATAAAACCTCTTTGGACCTTTGGATTTAGGTTCATCAGTTCCTACAGTCAAGGAAATTGTGATTCTTAGAGGTCTGCCACAATGGAGCACATCCATAATGTAATTTATCACCACTGAGAACTAATGAGGACAGAACAGAGAGGAATGTATACTAACCTCAGGACACTTGCAACAGACCACAGGGCACAAAGAAAACTTCATGCATTTAAGAAATCAATAAAAGGGCAGGGGCAGACCATGAAGACTTCTTGTCTTACAGTGGCCAAGTTACTTAACTTTAATGAGTTCTCACCTGCAAAATGGGGGTGATAATGAAAGTACCTACCCCATACAGTTAAGGGAATTAAGATTTGCAAATTTCTTAGAATAACTGCCTGATGTACAGTGAGTGTTGTAGACATGTTTTAAAGTCTAACAAGTACAAATTCATCCTTTTGCCTAAGCAATGAAAAGTAATCATGTATGCATAGAATGATATGATGGGATCTGTTTTAGAGGTCACGAAGATAACTGTTAATATATTCTTTTAAGTGCACTGAATTAATATCCTAACAAAATAAAAGATCTTAGACCTACATATTGTGAATTTGGAAACCAAAGTTTTATGTGTGTAGTGATTCCCTGTTTCTTGATATGGAGAGATAACATTTGGACATTACAAATATACCCAGAGAAAAAGAACTAATAAGAGATACATCTGGATTTATAGAAGATTTAATATGAACCATTGGTTATAAAAGTTAAAAGAACCTAGGATCTGCTCTCTGTAAGCTGGAGAAATAGAAAATCAAGTGGTGTAGTTCTAGTCCAAGCTCAAAGACCTGAGAACGAGGAAAGTCAAGAAATGAGTCCAAAATCAAGTTTGAAAGTACAAGAACCAGGAGCAGCAATGTGGAAAAGCAAGACAAGATGGATGTGGACATTACAGTTCACAGAGAAAGCATGATCATCTTTCCTCTGCCACCTCTATCTGGACATAAAAGAATCGATGCCTGAGGCCAGCCCACACTGGCCAGGACCATCTGTACTCAATCTACCAGTTCAACTGCTAATCTCTTCCAAAGACACCCTCCAGAACACTCTCAAAAATTGTTTTACCTAAAAATACCACATCTTTTTTATCCATTCCTCAGTTGATGAGCATTTGGGTTGTTTCCAAGATTTGGCTATTACAAATTGTGCTTCTATAAACATGGGTGTGCATATATCACTGTGGTATGATGTTTTCAATTCTTCTGGAAATATGCCCAGAAGTGGGATAGCTGGGTCAAATGTTCCAGTCCCAGATTTTTGAGGAACTTCCAGACTGATTTCCACAGTGGTTTTTATATAATGGAGTACTACTTAGCTATAAAGAAGGATCACATTGAGGCTTTTATAGGTAAATGGATGTGACTTGTGACCATACTCATAAGCGAAAAAATCAAACCCATATGTGTAAACACCATTGTCTCCCTAATGCAAGAAACTGAAAAAGAGTAATAAGATATAAAATATTCAATAAATATTGTGAAAGGGTAAGAAACTGCTCAAAGGGAAAAAAATAACTCAAGGAAAAGGAGAAAAGGAAAGGAAAAGAAAAAAGATATAAATTTGTATATATACACTTAAGATAGCTAAGATGATTGTACTACTAATTCTATTAGTTCTTGGAATAAAACAGTTAACATTCATAGGATTAGATCAATTTTGCATGTCAGTATCTGGTAATCTGAGTAACTCTTTTGACCTTTGTCATGTTCCTACCACCTTGTTTTGAAAGCCTATATTGTTATTGTTTTGGGCTCTCTGTTATTGTTATGTATTTGTCTCTTTCATTTCTTGTTTTTCTTATGTTTTGTTTTGTTATTCCCTCTAACACAGAAAGGATAGCTGCACTTGTATAGGCTTATACATGCCTAGAACTACTCTGAAAGAGTTTATAAGAACTGATTTTATTATGTGAGATGGCTGAACAGCTACCTTGAAGAAAATGAGACATTCTGGTAGCCATTGTTGATTTCTTATCATCATGTTTTGAAATCCAATAATGCTTTTATTCTTTGATTTGATTGGTTTTATTTTATTTTCTATTTTTGATTCTAACATGTGAGAAGGTATGGACAGCTATTTTCAAGAAAACAAGAGACCATATGGTAGCCATTGTTGATTTTATATTGGCTGGTTTTGAAGGTCTGTAATGCTTTCATTCTTTTGTTCTGATTGGTTTTATACTATTTTGTTTTGTTTGAATTTATTGTGTGTGAAGGTATGAACAACTATTTCAAAGAAAACAAGAGACACTATGGTAGCCACTGTTGATTTTCTGTTGTCTTGTTTTCAAGTCCTGTACTGCTTGCATTATCCTGTTCTGATCTGCTTTGTTCTGTTTTATTTTGCTTTGTTTTGTTCTGTTCTCTTTAAAATAAAAAAAAGAATAATATTTCACCAGTGAGGATACCTTAGTCCAGTCAAGTTACCACATAAAATTCACTATCATAAGGCCAATTACTTCATTCCCCATCTATAAAATGGGAATAATACTACCCCTTATTTTAGGATTGCTATGAGAATCAAATAAAAATTGCATACAGAATACTCAGCACAGTGCCTAGTGATTGAGCTGTTTTTCACTCAATCTGAGGCAGCTAGATAAACATAAGCGGCGCAGAGAAAAGAGAGAAAAGAGATAAGATTGGGCACTCACAGGTGTGCTGATTCTTTGAAGACAAAGGCGAGGGCCGAGCTTAAATGTACTCTGTTGGGGGAGGGCACAGGGCTGCTGACATGGGCTGTTCAGCAAGACGTGGCTGAAGGGGGTAGGAGCATTTGTGGTATGCAGGGGGTCTGGCAAAGGCAGTTTGGGAAGAAGAAACTGCAGGGGTTTCTGGGAAGAAGGAGCTAGACACCATTATGGTTCAACATGTGGCCTGTCACCATGATGGCTGGGCAAGTCTCAGG
>RJWT010041676.1:0-12285 GCA_004365215.1 Cuniculus paca
TGACAGAAGATACTATAATTAAGAGTGCTCAAGAGAGGGACAGAAAATATACCAGTATGGGGGAAAGGAGGTCTCAAGGGAGGCTAGAGACACTGGATGACACAGGGATAAGCAAGAGTTCACTGGGCAGACAGAACAGGAAGGACATGGCATGGGACCATGCGAAGACAGCACAGGTGAAGGTATGCTGAAATGGTCCAGTATGACTAAAACATAGGGCACAGGGTGCTAAGAAAGAAGACTGAGGAGTGTCCAGTTTTCTTCTGAGGGACTTCATGCCATGCTAAGAAAGGCAGACATGATTTTGTAGAGAGTGGGAAAGTACCACTAAATTTTTAAGCTGGAGAAGGGCAGATCAGATCTACACATTAAATGTTCCATGTGGATGACAGAGCAGAGGTCAAAGTGGAGACCAGTAAGGTAACTCACCAGTAAATGAGACCAGTGTGTCCTTGGGTAAGGGGTTGGGGAGAAGGTGTACTGTTATACAGCCTTATGTGTCCTGCTCACATAAACTTGACCCTTCCTCATCCAGCGCAGAGGTTTTATGTAGCCCTGACATCTGGGATTCTTCAAGGTAAAGCTCGGGGTCTGAGTTCAGAGTGCTGTGTCTGATTCTCATGTTTACTTCACCAATGCCAGACCTAGAACACCCTCCAATGCCCCCATTAGTGAGCCTGTCTTCAGATCCTTATATGGTCCATAGCAGAGCTCACATAAGTGACTATGCAAATTTAATTCCTATAGTCTACAGCTTTGAGAATTGAACTATGTACAAAGAAATACTTATGGGGAACAAGCAGTAGTAATGTTCACATCTTGACTCTTATGTGCAAGCAATAAGAAGTATCAGTAAGTGATCTCTTTTCTCATGAGTTAAAATACAAACTACTTTGTACGTTGTTGCTGTTTGAACAATTAACCACAATCCTACTTGCAAACCTTGCTGATTCATGCTGCTGAACTGACTGATGAAACTTGTTGGTCATTCTGGTAACATGGGTATCTCTAAGGATTGACAAAGAGTTGACAAGGTTGTCTTCTTAAAACCTCAGTGGCAAACAAACCAAAGACTGAATTGTAAGGCTTTTTGAGTGGTTGTTTACCTTCTTGGCATTTGGGAAGAGCACAGGGATGAATCTGAAATTCATGCTCCCTTGTTTTATGAATTCAATCTGCATCTGAAACCAAACAGATATGAAGGTTTAATTTCAGGAATGAGGAGTCAGTTGTACTCACAATAATGCAGGCCCACATAGTATTTTGATTGCCTTATTGGATAGCCCATATACTTAGAACTTCAAGCCCTTCTCATTATACACTGTGCCTTACACTCATTTATCAGTCATTTCTCAGAAGTCACATTCTGTGCTGCACTCTGGGTTTTCACGATTAGGGCATGCTCCAGAGAGTACTGGTGCTGGCCTGCATCAGTTCATAGGAGCCAGTTGTGTGCACATCTTCCCAATTTTGTGTTCAGTAACTTCATGTTATTTAAATAGCTAGAAATTTCCCATGGTGAGAGTATTTATGCCATAGAAAGGGTAAGTGCTACAAATTCAGATTTTTTTTTTGAGAGCTAGTTTAGCAAAACAACACTAATACCATCCCTATCCTCCCAAAGCCAGTAGTCTAGTAAGCAGACAGAAAAGAACATTACCAGCCAGAAGGCAGTGTGAAAAGTAGGAACAATGGAGGCTGGGTTCTGAAGAACATTTACAAAGAAGGGGTCATTTTGGTATGGAAAGATTTTGGTGAGGCAGGGAGGATGGAGGGTGGCAAGGCCAGTTGCAGCAGAGGACAGAGGGAGAGCAAGTCTAGAAGTGTGGAAGTGTGTCTGTGTTTTTGGGGCTGCTAGCAATCCACTGCAGCTGGAAAGAGGGTGGGCTTGGCAGACAGTGGGGAGATGAGGCTGGGAGGACAGTTTCATAGAGCCCAAGGTTCCTATACTAGTTCAGTTTGTTCTCATGGTGTGGTGGCCCAAGAAGATTTAGCTGCCAGGAACTCTATCAAAATCAGAATTTTCAATAGCAGGGGAGTTAGTCTTCTAAATCCTGAGACCAGCACAAACCTTTAGTCATGTGATAACAATGAGATGAAATGTGTTCCTGATCATTGCATCTTATTGATATTTATAACGGAGAAGTCTTCATCATAGAACATAGTTATAAAAACAGGAGTAAAGAAAGTGACAGTGGTGATGACCTTTTATTGAAATAACCATAGAAAACCCTCACAATCACCCAGTCTCATGTACTAACACACAATCACAACACAAATCTGCCACCAGGTGTTTTCTCAGGACCACCTCTCTTCAAAAATCAGAAGACAACACCAAAAGCATACTTTAAAATGCCTCAAATACTGTGCAACTAATAGTTCTGACCACAGCATCAGAGAGCAAACATAGGAAAAGAAGGTTGGGGTCCTCAAGCCACAACTGAAAGACTGGTTTCCTTTCTGACTGCTAGGACTCTGTGAAGTAGTGTGAGTCCTGGCTTATCCACTAGGCTACCCAAGGACTAGCCAGTGACAGTTCATTTTTACTGTCTCATACTTGCCGATATGGTCATTCTGTGGAGTGTTTGCTTTATGCTACATTACGGCTCTACTTACTCCTGAGTAGCTCTTCACTTCTTCTGTCAAGTTCTTATTGTAGCAGGCTTTCTTTTACCTGGAGGGGACCAGGAAGTCAGCCAGGTGGGCAAGAGGTTATCTAGCCAATTAAAATCTTTCTATGATGAGGAAAGGCCCAAGTCATTGGTGCCCAAGAAACCACGTTTGGAGACAACGTTGTTTACAGCTGGCACAGTCAGCCAAGCTCTGAGGGTGAGCTTCTATTACTGTCTGGCTTTGCCACGCATCATCAGGGCTAGACAGGTTTCCTCAGGAACTGGCAGGACCTGGGTCCTTCCCCCACACCAGCTGTGGGCTGCTAGGATTGGTAGTTTCTTAGGAATGAAGATAGGATGGCCATCAGAGGTTCTGGGGACATATAGACATGACATGTTAACAGACCATAGCACCCACAGCCAGCCATTATCTTTTAGGTCAGTTTACTTCTAGAAATGATACCTTTTCTGATCCCTGCCCATAGGGATCAGACCAGGGAATACTAGAAGAGAAGAGAGATTTCCTTCCTGACTCCTGGTCTTACTTTAACCTCACCACCTTCCCTTGGCTTTTGCTTTGAGTTGGTTGAGAACTCAGATGAATGGTCCGCACTTGGTGAATAAAAACACAGAGATTCTGAAGACCCAAATGGGGGCACCCAATTGCCTACCCACCTACCCTTTTTCTATGCTGCTGAACCACAGGACAGACCTGGAATTTGCCTTCACTTCCTCTGAAGTAAAGTTACCTGTCCTGAGACTGCCTGAGTGCTTCCTGCATTGTGCTGCTCTCCGCTTTCTGCCCCACATACCCATCTTAGTCAGTGATCTCAGTCAGTTTTAAAATCTCAGAATCCTTGGTAAACAAGCTCGAGAAATGCAAAACATCTCTGGTTAAGATGGAGGCCCACAACCAGCTTCACCTTCAGGACACTTCGGCACCTGTTTGGGACTCTGCAGGGCAGTTCAGAAGTCACAAGTCTAGCCTGGCTTCCTGGTCAAGTTGAAATGGTCTCCACAGCATCTCTAAAACCATGGAGAGGAGAGAGATTTCTTCGCCATAAACAGCTAGTTCCAAAGTTGGGTGATGTGTTCACTCAGAATGTTCTCAGACAATGAACAAGTCAAATTTCTTCTACATTTTCTTACTGGTTTCAGACTAGGCCTCATAGTGCAGGATGTGGCAGTGGAATATTCCCCCACCTGTCATGAGCTAAGAGCAATCCCTTCGATAGGCACCTGAGATGTGTCAGACACTTCACAAACACTCTTTGTTTCATCTTCACAATACTGATTCATGCCCATTTTATGAACAAGAAGACAGAGACACAGAAAGATTCAAGCAGTTGGGCCACAGTCACACATTAGGAAGCCAAATTTGAACCAAGCCTATCTGATGCGACAGCATGTATTCCTTCCACTCTGTTATCCTGCCTCTCTGAAAAGGCAGGGGACAGTGGGGCTTAGCAGCACACACCTCTGATTCCAACACTCTAGAAGGCTGAGGTAGGGGGATTACAAGTTCAACCCCGGCCTGGGCAACTTGGAAAGACCACCTCAAAAAGGAAAAAAAGGCAGGGTGGGCAGCTGGGGATATAGCCCAGTGTGAAGGTCCTTGGTTCAATCCCCAGCACTACACACAGGCACACACTCAATAGGCAGGGGACAGAATGTAACTCAGGTGCAGGAGCTCATTCTCTTCACACCCTGCCTCCTACCCTCTCAGGATGTCACATTTCTTAGCAAACAGCCAGGCCAGCAGATGGCTGCTTTCCAGAATCATGGCTTCCGGAGGCTGGATATTGTTCTCCCCTTTTACTAATGGGAATGCTGAGTTCTTTCAGAGGTGTGGTGACTGACCAAAGGTCTCAAAGGTGAACAGAGCATAACTGACATCCTGTCCTGACACTGCAGGCCTGTCTGGTATTCTTCGCCCAGCACCGTGAGCTTTCAGTTGGTCTCCAGTGAAGAACTGGCCGTCTCTGGAGAAAATGCCTGTCCTTCAAGGGCAGGGAGGCCTTGTGGTCTCCTTATCACTCACCATTCGATGAATGTACTTAGTATGTAAGCCGTGCTCATCCTCGTCCAGCTGCGACTCTGCGCCTTCCACATCCTGTTTGTATTTGGGGCTGATTGCTACGATTATCATCACAGTTTTCTGTTAATGAGAGGGAGAAAAGCATGTTTATGGAAGTGGGAAGTGTGGTCCATTTGGTGACGGCTGGCTGGAAACTGGCCAGCAGGACGATGAGCATTTCCTGACCTGCTCAAGGATGGGAGCCAGGCTCCCACTCTGTGCAAAGCAGGAGACACTGCCTGTACTCAGGCACACTCTGGTCTCCACTTCTCTTCGCTGCCTCCCTGCCCAGCTCCTCTCAAACACGCTGAGCAAATGGCTCAGAGAGAAGCTCTCCTGAGCAGATAAGACTTTTGCCCACCATTTTCTACAACCATCTCTAATAATGTCTAATGACAGCCTGAATCACTAAGTTAGTCGGCATTGTGAGGAAAAGGCACTGCAGGCTCAAGGAAGAAAAGATTCTCCCTCCCTCCCTGCAGCTGGATCTAAGCCTTCAGTTACTGCACTCTTCACTGCCCTGCTTTCTGCGTCTGCATTAGCGCAGGCAGTAGGAGGAGACCCTGCCGCACAAAGCAAACATCAGGCTGCAGACAAAAGGAAAAGCTGCAAAACCCCAGCCTGCTGAGACTCCCGCCCCGCCCCCACTCCCGCCCAGAGAAGCTGCTGCGGACAGACACACTGGCAGCAATCAATTTCTATCTTGTTAAAGCCCAAAGTGTCTCAGTGGCTGGTATAGATTCTGTCAGTGGAAAACAAATCACGGAGCTGCGAGTGGGCGCCTCGGGGGTGGCATGCTGTGCAGCCTGCAAGGCTGCCTGGGAAACCTCTTCAGCCCAGTCCTACAAAACACTTGGGGTGGCCTCAGATTCAATTGAATTCTGCTGCTCCCTCTCCACTCCCTGCCTTCATTTCCTCCTTTCCTATTCTGGTCTAGAAATTGTTTGCTCTGATTGTTATCAACCACCTGTGTCTGGTTTGACCGTTATTTCCTGCCTGGGCATGTCCAGGAGGGCGACCTCATCCTTCCTTTCCAAGTCTCTGCACGGCTTTGAACAACGCAGGCTTTGTTCAGATTTTCTCAGCTTCAGACTCGCGTGGATATGCCAGAGCTTCTTCCATAAAATAACTTCAGAAGCTAATTGTCTTCCTTCCCAGAAAATATTCTCAGAATTTTGGAATATACTTACATCCCGAAGGTAGCGTTCCATCCACTTAATGATATCAATGCCTCGGATTCTATCCTCAAATATGTCAATCTACAAGAAAAAGATGTGGGAATTGGCTCTTAATGAGACACTCTGTGGATGCAGAGGCTGAAAAAACACAAGAGGCTATATACATTTACAACTCGAAAAGTTACTAGTGCTTTTTGCAAGGAAGAGCGCATACATCCAAAAAGCAAAACAAAATTTTTTTTTCTTTTTTTTTGTCTTTTTGAGACAGGGTCTCATTATGCAGTTCAGGCTGGCCATGAGCTCCGCTTCGTAGCCTAGGCTGGTCTCGAACTCGCTAGGATCCTCCTGCCTCAGCCTCCCGAGTGCTGAGATTATAGGCGTGTGCCACCACATGGCCAAAGCAGAATTTTCATAAAATATTGTCTATTTCAATGTTAGTAGGCATTTAACTTTTTAGTATCTATAATTAGAATGTAGTGGTTCATATCAAATGGATCTGTAGCTATATAAAAATGTTTTTAAAGGTCTGAGGGATACAGTATACTACTAAATTGGATGTAAGTCAGGTGCATTATATTTTTAGATATTTGAAATTTGAAAGTCTGAAAAGGAAACACAATTATACAATTTTGTATGCGTGGTATAAAGTTCTGAGACACAACTGTGGTGTTTTACTTGCAGGTCATTATTATGTTATTATGTCCAGTTTCAATCTACACATTTCAAAAGGAGTGTATGAAACTTGGAGCCGAGGCAAGGAATAGTAGCCAAAACAATCACTGAGGTAGTGAAAAAGTTTATGATGGAAGTCAGGAACTCTTGGGACTCGATAAGACTTGTGTTTAGTATCAGTCTGCAAGTCTTTGAAGGGGTATTCAAAGAAAAGAAAACGCTAATCAATTATTTTCTGTTTTACAGAAAACCAAATAGCAAAGCCAAACTTAGAGTGAGGAGCGTGTGTGTCCATGTGCGTCCGTGTGTGTGTGTGTGTGTGTGTACAAAGTACTCCTGATTGGAAGAGCGATTATATACTGGGTGACTCAGAGAAAGGGTTGTTTGATTCAGCCATACTCCTCCCAGATTAATTGTCCTGAATGTCACTTTGCCATTTAAGATTAATCAGGAAAAGTTCCAGCCATCATCAAACTTCCTACCTCTTAATCCCATGTGATCTACTTTAATTCCCCTTATTGGTGTCCCCTGCATGCTAAAAGCATAATATAAACCCCCTGCCCTGTGAATCCCTCCCATTCATTAACCTCCTCTTCACTTGACCAAACTCTCCCCCACTATGACCACTAGTGTACTATACAATTAACACGTTATAACAGCCTTTCATTTACTAAATGTCTTGTGGCTTTGTAATAGTCTCTTTATTAAACTCACCTCAAATTCCCCGTGGAGTGTTCCATCCCACTTGATGTATCCATAGGGGACAGAGGATCCTGATACATCAATACTAACTTAGCTGTCCAGGACGGGGCTCTGTGATTCTACCTCAAGGCTTCATAGCATGAGGGTCAAGGACAGATTTAAATTCTGCCTACATAGCCCCTGATTGTACAGGTCAAAAAGGCTGGGCTCTTCTCCAGTGGCAATCATTATATTTGAAAAAGATGAAAGGTAAGATCTCTGTGGAAATGTGGACCTTCTGCCTTATGCATTGATTTTATGTCACCATTACCATAGCACTTTCTTACTCCAGAAATGAGAAAGTGAAATCTTAAGACTCCACGTAGTCATGAAGTTAGGTTGTATAAAGGCACATTTTAAAACTTTTTGACATTCTCATTAAAAAAAAAGAAAACTATTACAGAATAAAGAAAAGTTCAAATAAGATTGTTAAACAGCACTAAGTAACCTCTTTTTCCTTTATTTTTACTCCTCTTTATTCTTCAACATTCTTATTCATTCACCATGAATTTTTTTCACAACTCAATAGAATTCACTCTCTAGAAGAGGCCTCTGGGAGGGAAAAGAAGAAATCTCAGTGTTTGAGGAAAGCCGGCCCTCTGAGTAGTGTCCTGTGGTATTTTATTTATCCTAAAGAAAAACTTACATGGCTTCAAGCTGTGCATTTTCAGGGGACAGGAGGAGTATGTGTTTGAGATTGCTTGGGCCAAGATCACAGTGGACCTTCAGGGCTGGATTAGTTCTGCTTCCCCTAGATCAAGGTGTGGAAGGGCAGCTTTGTGCAGTGGGGGACCCAGGTTACCAGGGTTCTACTTTAAACCTTAAATCCAGTGCAGAACAAAAGGACCTTGTTAAATAAGCAGGTGACTGTGGGGAGGTCTGCAGCTTCCTGCATCACAGGGAGCACAACTGGTGAGAAGGGACAAAGGGACAAAGTCCAGTGAGAGCCTGGCTTTTCCTTCAGGCCAGGGGCCGGCTGTCTTTTCGGTCAGCATTAGCACCATCCTTGCTGTCTGGCGGTACTCAGGCTCATACAAAAAGCACACGGGGTGGGGGGGAATGCTGGAGACTTTGGATAGTTTAAAATCTAGAAGATAATTAGCTAACTCTTAAACATTTAGTTCAGCATCACATAAATCTGTGAAACATCAACTATCCTTTGTCATATGTCTTTCTCGTCACTGAACTTCAACTGTTCAGTTTTCTCTTTGGACAAAATACTTACCGCAGTTTGGAAACCATTTACCAACAAAAAGTTCACAAATTTCACCACCTCCATAGCTGTGTCCATAGAATAAGTGATAAAGACTTTGCCTAAGAGAAAAATTTCACATTTATTAGAAATTAGTTGAATTATTCTACTCTACACAAGTATTTCTAAACGCAATGTCTTATCCATCTGGAGTTGTAAGGGAAACTTACAACTTGGGGTGAGGTGGTGCAAGAGCAGACACCTGCAGGGGTGGGGTTGGGGGGACACTGCTGTCTTTAGGGTACAACTCCTCAGGCCAAAGGGCTCCGGCCTCCTGACAGGGATTGCAGACTGCTCAGGGTGAAAGGAAATCAGAGGGACAGAGGGAAGCAATGACAGGAGACAAGCCTCGGGGTCTAAAGAACCACATGAAGTATTAACAACGGCAACAACTAAAAACCTACTGCCTAGAACTCCTGATCCTTAAGCCCAAGCCACAGATTGGTTTCTTAAAGACATCTGGAAAGGTGCCCAAGGAAAATACTCTCACAGCAGGCCAGGAAGCTAAGGCTTGCTAAGGGACCACCCAGCAGTGTCCTCTTTTGATCTCATGATGCTCTCTGCTGCCCTGAACTCTTGCCTGACAAGAGACGGGACAGTGAGAAAGCAGTTTCTTCTCCCTATCTACTTACTTTTGGAGAAAGGCCAGGAAGTTGGAGTAGAGTAACAAACAGCTCAGAAATACTGGTAAAACTTCAGTAGCTTCAGAGAGAGGGGAGCTTCAAGGAGAGATACTGCCTCAGGGCAGTCCAACATCACAGACTCCTCTCTCATTCCTAGGCCAGCTCAGAGCCCCAGACAGTACTGTTGAGACAAGCTTGCCCAAGCCAGGACAAGAAGTAGTGTTTTCTTGGGCTGAAGCCCTTGGGGAAATTATCTGGCTAGCATTTTAATGTGAGAGATGAAGGCTCTCTGTATGTTGGCTTTTAGTGTGGAATGGACCAGGTAAATCTCAAAGACCTCCCCAGGGCAGAGGGTAGAGAAGAAAGAGGGCAGAAAAAAAAACTATGAGTTTAAGTGTATTCATCTATGCTTAGATCCCTGTTTTTTGTTTGTTTTTTATTTATTTATTTATTTTTTCCTTTGATACTGGGAATTGAACTCACGATCATTGCACTTACCAGGCAGGTGCTTATGCCACTAAGCTATATCCCCAGCCCCAGATCCTTGTTTTGTTTTGTTTTGTTTTGTTTTGTTTTGTTTTTCTTTTTGAGACAGGGTCTTGCTATGCAGTTTAGGCTGGCCTTGGGCTTACTTTGGCCCAGGCCGGCCTCAAACTTGCAATGATCTTCTTGCTTCCATGTCCTGAGTGCTAGAATTACAGACGTGTGCCACCATGACCGGCTGGATCCCTGTTTTTTAAAACATATCTCTCAAACAGAAAAGTATATAATGGTCATATTAACTCATTTAAGCAGCCAGGCATACTGATGGCACTCAATTTATTTTCTTCTCAATACCTACTATTTACCCAGTTCCTGTGAAAATAAGTTTACACTCCTTTTCTTTTCTCTTTTCTTTTCTTTTTACATCTTTTTGAGACAGGGCCTCATTATGCCATTCAGGCTGGCCTTGGACTCACTTTGTAGCTCAGGCTGGTCTTGAACTTGCAACGATCCTCCTGCCTCAGCCTCCCGAGTGCTGGGATTACAGGAGTGCGCCACCACACCCGGCTTACACTCCCTTTCCAGATTATGGTAATACAGAGATGTCCTGTAGACTGACATTGGGACTTTTTCATGCATGACAAAAAAGCTCAACATAAACTGCATAAGACTAAAATGTTCTGAAATAAAAATTTTAATGAAAACAATGGATCTTTGTCATAAAAATCTTTCAGAGTTGTAAATGATGAAAGAGTATAGATCACCCTAAAGGAATTAAGCAGAGTCAAAGGGCTTCATGTCAAATTTGGCTCAGAGTTTCCCAGATTTGGAAAGAGATTATTAGAATTACCTGAGCTTCTCTAGGAAGCAGAATGGATAATAAATTCACAAATAGTGGCTGTTTTCTTAAGATTTCTGGAACTAACTATTCTGACTGACCTTATTCTGAGAACATTTTGGTGATATTTCAACATTGCTGTTTCTGGCAGCAAAATATGGAAAAAGAATCATCACCTGACACTTAGTTGAATGTTTCTTTAAATAAAAGGCTTAGTTTGCATTTGGTTGTGAAGCAGTATGTAGAATGTGAGACTGTTTTTTTCCAAACAAGATTGCTCATTCCTACAGGAAATGACCTCGTTCTTGATAACTGCTGCTAATATATGGTGAGGCACTAGGTTTCTGTTCAGTGCCACATGGACATCCAATCAATTTACCCAGGGACAAGTCTACTCAGGAGCATCATTTAGAGGAGAAAAAAAGCATTGGGGTTATTCGTTGTAGGCGTATGTGTTGAAGAAAATCTAGTGGTAAGCAGTTTGTGAGCATTACTGGTGGTGTCAGAATTGTGAAAAACAGTCAGTACAAAATGCTGGTTATGTTTCAAGCAAAAGCAAAAAAGTAAATCTTCCTTCACTGTGTATGTGAGAAATATGTGAAGACACAGATGAATGATCAAGAAGTGTTCTCAAAGTACAAAACCTGACAAGAAGAAGGAGAAACTACATTGCAGACTTACGCAGTTCTTCTGGCAAATTGCTTGCTTTTAGAGTTCCTCGTGCTAGAGCATTACTAGGGGCTCTAGGCACAGCAACTGGGGACAGAGCCTGGGGAACCTGCGCTCTCAACTCTGCAGGATGTTCTGAGGACTCCTCAGGGGCTCCAGTCCCATTAGGTGGCTGGTGATGCAGCTGGTCCCTAGAAAGAAAGACATTTACAGTAAATTTTTATTTTTCTGCAAACACATACCTTGAAGATAGAACATCTTTTGAAATCGTGGGATGATACCAGTGAATGAGCTCTCTCCTCTGCCTCCACTTCCTATAAAAGAAAGAGGGACACTCCATGGAGTTTCTGTCAACAAGCAATTCAGCTGGCTGCCATATGTAAGGACTTGTGCTAGGGGTCAAAGAAGGAAGCAGGATTTGATTTCGGTATTCAAGAACTGGAAAAATAAGTCCTATGCACAGGGCAGGCAAGGTCATCAACAAATAAAGTAGAATGATGAGTGACATAGGTTGATGTAGGCATTCAGATTAAAAAAATGTGACTTTTAGCTCATGATGGGTAACATTTAATCATGTGTCAAAATGTAAAAAAGGCCACGTAGGTTTAAAAGTATTTCTGTTGTTAATATATGAATGAAGATCTGATTTAGAATCCTTGAAAGAAATTTCTGTCACACCTCAAAACATGGTATCTTTGTTAGTAGTTTGTCAGCATTCTCATGAGCATTCTGTGAGGATGAATAATAAGATGCAGTTGTGTGAGGTTTGGAAGGAAGAAGGAAGTGAAAATCATACTTCTGACACTTCTTGCATTGCATGCAGTCATGAGGTGCTAGGTTTCCCGAGAAACATCCCCGTATCCCATTAACAGATTCCCACATGTCAAGGGCACAGCATGGGCATCCATCTTTTGCCATTGAGGGTCTAGCAGGCACAGGATGAATCAATCCATCAGCTGCAGTGACTGCAGCAGTGTCAGCTCTTTGATTCCCTAGCTTCCTGAATGTGCCAGAAGAGGCAGCCTCTTTGGTGATCCTATTCTGTGGGTTTGTTCAGTCCCTAAAGCCCAGTCTAGAGATTGCTCCTTCAACCTCCAGTAACTCTCTAAGCACCCGATTCTCTATATTAAAACCCTTTCT
>RJWT010041677.1:0-12289 GCA_004365215.1 Cuniculus paca
CCCCTACAGAGTCTATCCCAGTATTTGCTTCATCTAATGTCTGAGAATCTAGAAACTTTCAGAAAAACTATTTGTATAGTTTTCTACAAATTTACCTTGTTTACTATTGCATTATAAAAATGAAATTTCTCTGACACAGTGCATTCACAAAAAATTATTGAAGCGATGAGAGGAAGATATTTCCATAAGCTCAGAACTGGCATGTGAAAACTTTTCAGAATGAGTTCTCATCTTTGGCCTTTGACAGCTTTAATATGAGTGAAGCAAGCACACAACTGGGTGTACTTGCTCAGTTTGCTATATACAGATCTTCCTCTTTGTGGAGATGAAAACAGCACTGTGTCTTGGCAGAAAGCAAAATGGTCCTTCGACCTCAAAGAAGGGAAAGTTGAATAAACAGACTGTACACTGCTGCTACTCCTCGGTCGTAGGGAGGAACTGAGATCACAGAAGCATTGAGCTTTGTGTTCCTTATCTCATCAGTCCCAGAAAGCAGAGCTCAGGAGAATCTTGCTAAGTAGGAGAAGTGCTATAATCTGATGAACAGAGACATGTTCAAACTGTGAATTCCAATTTAGTTTCTTTCTTAGAACTTTGATAATTGACAGGTTACCAGGTACCTTGGTGTCCTTATCATGTATACAAAATATGTAAATATTTATACAACATAATAGGTCACAAAAAATTTAATTGTACAGATGTCTTGGAGACATGGCAGGGAAATGTGGGTTGAAATAGAAGGCAGTTTTCCAAGCAATCTACTCACTAAGGGTAATACATAGGAGTCAAAAGGGAAAATAGATGGGAGACATGAAAAATAGTCAAATATTGCTTAGTCAGTACAACAAATAGCTGTTAGGATTCTTACAAATACACTTTTAAAATTCTAACAAATAAGATACCAGGATAGAAGCTCCCAGGTAAGTGATCCAAAGTCATTCTTTAATTTCAGTGACTCCTCCCAAAAGTTACTATGTCATAACTGAGCATAATGAGTAAGTTTTAAAGAAAATTTTATATTCAATTTTGAGCAATAAAACATTGCTAGATTACTGAGATACAAAATTGGCATTGAATATCCCGAGATAGAATTGCTTAGAGTATTTATAACAAAAGCTTTAGATAGTCTATGAAGAACAAATGCTGAACAACATAGCTACAGATACCAGTCAACAACAATTTTAATATACTGGCTCAAGATGGAAAAGAATATTTTGTTAGGCAAAAATTTAGTTATATAGCCACATAGACAAGTAAAAACAAAACAAAGAATGAGCTGTGTGGTATGGTCTGCATATAGGTATACATTGTGATGATTTCTTCAATTTGGATGAAATCTGGCATAGACTCAGGAAATCAATAGTGATCCTAAGCTTCATCATATAACCTTAGATTTTTATGAATGTATGGAAGAGTGGTGGGTGACAAGAAGAGAAAACTGGAAAGACTGTTATTTTCTAACTCTTCCATTGTACAGCTCTGACATTTAAAAAATGGATTTAACACTATGTATTGAGCATTTACCACTATTCTGATAATGAATTAGAATTAGGGAATATAGTATGATGCTTAAAAATAAAAGGTGAGGCATAGTGCTTGTCTTAAAGAAGCTTACATGAAGTTGCATTTCTAGAAACTAATCGCTGTCACAGCTTCACTCATCTTTGAAAATCTCAATCCTCACCCATACACTCATGCCAGTGCCTGACACCCACAGCAAAAGGAAAGAGCCATCAAAATTTCCTGGGTGTATAGTACATGCCAGATAGTATGAGAGTTACACACACACACACACACACACACACACACACTATATTTTCATTAGCATGAAAAGCTGAGAGGCATATTTTCATTTTTTTCTTCCACTTTGCAAGTAAAAACACTAAGCTTGAAGGACAGCAGGTGTCCGAGCCAGACTTGGGAAGCAGCCTAGTCACCACGAAGAAGACAGTGGCGAGGTGAGTAACTCCATCTTCTTCAGGTTAAAATGTGTCCAAAATAAAGGTTTGTTTTGTTTTGTTTTGTTTTGTTTTGTTTTGTTTTGTTTTGTTGTAAACAATTGAGATGTAGGGATTATGTAATAACTGGAGTTGTTAACTCTCCTTCATATATTTCTTGTGTTTTATATAAGTGCATGAAATAAAAATGTAAAACTGAATATATAGAAAGGCAGAGAATAAACAATGCTAAGATACCCATCGGTGTGGAAGCATTATTAAGAGAAAAACGCAGGTGTCATGACTTTCTGACCTAGGCTACATTCACCAGGGTTGTCTGTAGGGCATTACTGCCTTACTCTGTGTTCTTGTAAGTTCATTAAAAAGTGGCTACAGATGAGCTTTGCCCTTCAAGGCATTCTGCACTTGGCAGCCAGCTCAAAATTAATTTGGGGACCCTTAGAGACTGCTAAGGATTCACAGTTTCCCTGAGGTCTGGAGTACAAGCACATGAGCCACACACTGCACATCATGCCACAGAGACTGTCAGCAGCTAGTTCAAACTTTTTAAAGTTTTGTAAAAAGGCAAGAGTATATTTATAATTCCTAAAGGACAGCTTGAGTGCTTTCTGTTGGATCTGGTCTGTGTCAAAAGCCAATTTCCATCCATTATAATATACTAAGTCATATGACTATTTTGTTTAAAGAAATTTACACAATGAGTCAAAAGCCAAACTGAAGTATGTCTATCACTGGGGAGTTAATCATTCTTCCAACTACAGAACTCTTTGTGCTTGGATTCAGTGCTAATTTTCCTTGAAATGCAGAATTTTCCAGATAAAACTAGCCACTAGTCTTTCAAGAATGGTTTTCCAGGTTAATAGGAGCTGCCTTCTGGGAAGATACTACATCCCATAATGCATCTGGCCAATTCATTGGTGTCATTCATACAGCTAAGGGTAAGAGTGGGAGAATTCCTTCCTGTCCTCTGAGACGATCATTTTATACCCCAAAGCTTCCACCTCATTATGCTCAACTTAGGGCATAATTACAATGTTATTACTGGTCATAAAATTAATCAGATTTTCCTCTCTTTTCCTTTCTCCTCTTCAGCGTTTGACTCTCTGACCTTCTTCAACAGAAAAGTCTATGGGCTGATTACATGCTAAATGTAGAAGTATTTCCTTTTATTTGTTTTAAAATTTTCCACTGTTAATTTCATTGAGCGCATACTTGTTCCCATATTATGTAATATGTTAAAAAAGAAAAGAAGAATGTTTTAGTGCTTTAAAGAAATCTGAAAAGCTGTGGCAGTGGCTGCTGCAGCATCTCTTAGGAACCATAATCAAGCCATGGTAGGAAGTGGCAGAAAAAGCTGTAAAGGATTAAACCATGGTAGGGGAAAGGCAGCAAAATACATGAAATGATGATTACATCTATGGTTATTTAATCACTATGGTCTTTAGTTTTATCACCTGCAAAATAAAAATAGACATTACCTGTCATGTTGTTGCTGCAAAGACATAAAAGGAGATAAATTATTTAAGACATAATGTCTCAGTGGTAAAACTGTTTACCTAGCATACAAGAGGCCCTAGGTTTGATCTTTAACAGCATAAAAGCAAATTTTAGTAAAGATATTAAAAGGCATCAGCAACCTACTAGTGGGAGAGTTGACAGATAGGGCATAGTGTTGGAAAAACATACCTGAAATCCCAATACAAATATCTTAGTTTACACCACTTTCATAGAATTTTTGATATTGCTGTTCTCCCATCATTCTATCTAAATTTTATTTCCCACATGCTGATATTTTGTAAGCTTCTAAAAGATTTTTGTGTTCTGATAACTAGCAAACAGAATTCATTCCATGATTTATTCTAAAATTGATAGTGTTACCATAGATGGATGGCAGTTTTGGCTAAGATCCCCTAGGTCACATCTACCTTGAATGTAGTCATTTAGGGTGAAAAGCATTTTGAACCAATGAGTCATGCTCCCCTTGTAAAGAAGAATGATTGCCCTTCGTTTTTATATGTTGGAAGGATTATACTTTGTGGTCTTCAAATTCACACCAAAAAACTTTGAAAAGAACGGGGGTACTTTCCCTCCAAGTTTATCTTTAGCTACTTCAACTCTCAGTAGGCCAGGCAACTGCAAACTCTTGCCTGATGCTCAGATTGAGAAAGGAAAACCCATTCTGGATATGGGCAGCACCAACCAACAGGCTTGTAGCATGGATGGAATAAAAAGGTAAAGAAGTTTCTTCTTTTTGCTTCTTTGGAGGACCTTTGATCTTTGCCATCACCTCTGGATGTTCATCTGCAGGCTTCCAGTACCGAGTCTTCAGTCTTCCTATGCAGAGCCCTCAGCTTTCCAACATGGACTTGTGCCAGATTCTGCAGCGAGTTCCAGAGCTTCAACTTTTGAATAAATTCAGCTCTCCAACTCACAGAGTCATTTAGCATTCTTCTACCCTTGGATTCACAGGCATCTATTGTAAGCCTACTCTGTAAAACCTTTATATAATATAAATTATTACAAGGGCCGGGGATCTAGCTCAGCGGCCTAAGCGCCTGCCTGGCAAACGCAAGATCGTGAGTTCAATCCCCGGTGCCGCAAAAAAAAAAAAAAAAAATATATATATATATATATATATATATATAAATTATTACATATAATATTAAATCTATTCCTCTAGTGAACCCTAACTGATATGGTGTGCTTTACCACTATGTCACTTGACATCATCTGCTCTTCATACAACAGTGAAAGATAAGTACTGCAATTTTCCAGACGATAAAATGAAGTCTATATAGCTCATTCAGTATTTCATCAAAAATAGAAAGAGTTACTAAAAACACTAGCCTTCTGACATCTTTAATGCTTTTGCCACAACATGACCTATGTATTGGCTGTAAAAGTGATGTCTCACAAGTAGTGGATGGTGTAAAGAGAGGTTAAATTAGCTAAGGTTCACTACTACATAAGCTCTGAAGTAATCTTGGAATTATTTTAATATTTTCAAGCCATGTGGGTTAATAATGAAAGCATTTTAAATTAGAATACAGAGGGCAACTAAACTTTCGAACAACATTCCACAATTAGTATGGCCTTGAGGTCCATCCACCAGAATTAATCAAAAGATATCACTAATTAACTGGATTTAAGCAAAGACTGATGATAAGCAATATGATCTTTTTATGTCACATGTCACCTGGATTACATTTTCTCTATGATGTGTATGTCGTTGGTCACAGTAGGCTACTAGAATTTGACCCTGAATTTATTTGATGAAGTATACAAAAAGAAATCAATGGTTTGTCAATTTCTAAGTACAACCTGAGCTGTTTTACACTACGGTGTTTCTGTATTTACTGAACAAATCAACTTCACTGTTTCAAGTATATAATATTTTACTTAGACACAGCCTCATTCTGTGGATTCTAAGCTCTATTAACACCAAAAATCACTGTTCTTAAGCAAGTTGCTTTAGCAAATGTGGCTTAAGATTCACCACCTTAAAAATGAGATTAAGCTAAATAAGTTACCGATGAGGTTCATTTCCACATTCCCCACCAAAAAGCATTTTATTACTTAGAGATAACCAAGCTAGTGCCAGTCTGACAGTGATACTCTGACCCTATCCATTTCTCAGAGTGCATCCACCTCCAACATCCTAAACATACAGATTTCTCTCTCTTAGCAAGCCTCCGGTTATTTATCTATTTTTGTACTCTTATTGTGTCTGGTTCATTATCTTACTGACATTAGTATTTTTCTCAGCCCTCTCTCCTCTTTTATTTCTGACCTCTTTACTTCTTTCTCACTTCCTTGGCCCCTGCCTCAACATTCCCAGACTTCCCAACTCTCTCATCTCTGTCTTTCCCTGTGTCTACAGTTTAAATTCTTAAACTGGGAAGTTTAAGGATTTAATATAGTCACATAATTAAAGACATAATAGGATTTTGTGTCATTTAGTGGTACCATAAACACAACCACTCTGACTTCTGATGGGGCTATGTCCTCATAAAACCAAGTTTAAAATGCACTTAGTACAACTAACCTACTGAAAATCATAGCTTAGCAATACAATATACCACAGAGCTTTGGTTGTTTAGTCTTGTAGTTGTTTGATTGACTGAGAAGTGTGACTCACTGCCACCACCTAGCACCACAAGAGAATATCCTACTACATATTGCTAGCCTATAAAATAATTAAAGATCAAACTCAAAAGTACACTTTCTATTGAATCCAAGTGACTTTCATTCCATCATATAGTGGAACCATTGCAAATTGAAGACCAACTACACTTAAACTTCAAATGAGTCTTCAGGTCTATTCACCCATCTTCCACTCATCTCTAATTAAAATTCTTTTCTTTTCAAAGTTTTATCACTCTTAATTTTCTACCTCTGTGACTTACCTTGTCACAGATTTCATAAATAAACCTGAGGTCATTGAGAATTAACAATCTCACTATTGTCCCAGTCTTCTTCAAATATTTGCCCTTCTTCATCTCCTTCTCATAGGGATGCTATACTCATCAATGAATTAATTCACTGATAAATATAGATGAAAGCACAGTTAGGAGGTGGGACCCAGTTGAAAGTATCATTCTTGTTCCTCAAATCTGAAGTCTACACCTATGACCATTTCCAGATCTTCCCCTTGAAATTCATAAGTTAACCTCATCAATTATTTCCCTTATTTCTGAGGCATTCAAAGATTTTCCCCATCTGCCTAACACATGATGTATGAGTCTATCCCAATTGCTGGGATGAAATACTTGACAATTTTAAATTAAATGAAGCGAGGTTTATTTTAGTCCTTCGTTTTCAGTGGATTCTGTCTATGGTCAGTCTGCACCAAAGCAGAAACAGTATAGCTAAAGGACATAGTGGGGGAAAGCTGCTCAACTCACGACACTCAGGAAGCAGAGAGGAAAAGGAGGAGCCAGGGAAAAGAATTCACCCTTCCAGGTCACACTAGCGTGGGACCTTTAACTGAGCCCTACCTCCTAACTGCACATTCAACTATACTCATTCACCGATGAGTACAGCATCCCTATGACCCAGTCACTTTTCAAAAACCCCATTTCTGAGCATATGGTATTTTGGGGAGGTATAGCACACTTCTGTTGACCCCCAAAAAGTTCAAATCTATCTTACTATGTAAGATGCATTTAGTTCATCTCTATGAATCAACAAAACCTTAAAAGTTTCATCACTACTGAAAAGTTCAAGTTCAAAGTTTCTTCTAAGACTAAAAGCAAAGTCTTAGTTATAAGACCCTGAAAAAATCAAAATAAGTCAAATACATCCAGAATACAATGACACAAAGCAAACATTCCCGTTGCAAAAGGAGGGCTAGAAAATTCAAAGGTTTAGGAGCAAAGCAAAACAAAATACTTCAAGTCAAATATTAAAACCTTTAAATCCAGGTCCAGCACATAGGGCAGACTATAGATGAGGAAAATGAGATGTATAGAGTTCAAGTTCCTCCATTTTTAAATAGCTTGAGTGTACACCAGGAAACCTGATTTCAAAATTCATGTCCTTGATCTCCACATTATATTATTTCACTCTACAGTACAACCACTATGGTTCTTAAATTAACATTCAGTACTGGGTCCTATGTACCCTCTCCTACCCTCCCTCCCTCACCACCACTACCATTTCACCTGATTTTAATCCCTATAATTAGATTCCTACTGTTATAATTTTCTTGTTTTCTTTTCCCTTTACCCGTTTTTAGCTTTTTGGTTTATAAGAGTATCTGCACATGTTTGCTTTCCCAATTCTCCCCAAATCTTAGCACATTCTATTGCATCCTGGATCACCTAAATTTACTGATCTTTTGCACAAGGCACACCTTCTCACTCTCACCATTACCAAAAACAAAATGGAAAGAAGTGTGAGGTCCTTCTTACAGCTTCGTAAGTCTAGATCAACCTTAAAACCTATGGTTTAAAGCAGGACACTACGGGGAGTGGGTGCTATTGCAGTGATGCTGAAGCAGCAAGCATAAGGTTGAGATATGCTAAGCAAAGCTGTAACACAGTCAAGTTACTTCTAACCCATAAAGCGAAGCAGCAAAGCAGCGGCACAGCCACACTGCTGTTGAGGATATACCGCAATGCACAACTTTGCCACTACCATGAGATCATGGCATCTCCAATAGCACTGCCTGCAGAGGGACTGAAATTCTGCTTTGATCTTTGAATAACAACAAGCATAAAGAAAACAATCTTGCCAAAATTTTAAAACATAAAAAAGGAATAAGTTTGAAGTTCTAAGTCTATTACAACCAATGGCAAGTAGACAAAACTGAATAAAAATGGACTTAAAAGTATTCAGTAATATTTCTCTAAGTCAGTAGGATTTAAAGAACAGAGACTTTACTTCTTAGAGTTCTTTTGACAAAATCCACAGTTTAATCTTATTGAAAACACTCTGCTTGTTAAATAAACATCATCTAATGAACAAAGGATTTTTGCGAAATCCTTTCATATCTTGTTATTCTCAAGTATAAATTAAAGCTTTTAACTTGTCTTTATAATGTAACCTCATTCACCTTCTATCCTTTCTCCATAGTACTTAATACTATTATTTCTGAAACACAAAGTCTATTTTGCCAAATTAAAAAAAGATGAATAAGAGGAAGAAGAAGTGAGGAAAATAGAAAAGGATGGGAAGAAGAAAATGTAACCTTGAAGTCCATAAATCTGTTAAATCGGTAGTATTCAAGACACATTTACTCATCCAACTTATTGTTAGGATGTATGTTAAGTTATTCAGCATGAAGCAAGGTTGCATTTAACTGATTCTTAGAAACTGACATTCATGACATGCTGCAAACATTTTTTATAGGTTTTGAAAATGAAGGCTCATTTTACAATAGGGTTTGAATATACATGAATATTTCCAGGGATCATATCAATTATACATTTCTTGATTTTGTAGAGGTTATAAACAACTTAAAATTATGTGTATAGCAGTATATTCTAGAATAAAATTCTTAATCTATCTTTCTCTGCTTTCCTATATTATATCTGTGTACATCTGGATGTGAAGAACAAAAGAAAACTGGCAAAAGCCCAAAGTAAAATTTTGAAGTAGAAAAAATTTGTTTTTGGTGGTTTTGGGTCTTAGACAAACAATTTCTCTCACTCTAAGGCCACAGTAAACTACCCACTAGCCTGTCTTTCGCAATGAAAAGTCTGCTCTTCTTATTTGAATTTGTGTATATTTAAGTGCAAAAGAATTTAGCTGAGATACACTGTTTTTCTTCTGCTTAGGTTCTTCATCTATACTTCAATATTGAGAACCAACACTATGTGAAACACTGGTCAAATGCTTTGTAAGGAAGAGTTAAATGTCCCTCAAAAGCATCAGATAATTACCTAAGCCAGAAGCAAGACGTTAGACTAGGCAGACTAATGATCTGATCTAGCGTGGTAATTCCTATGGTTCCTAAAAGCACAAGCATCAATCATTTAATAAATATGTGGTTTCCACTGTACTCTAGAGTGGGTGAAAAAAATCTCAGTAGTGAGAAAATTGCCCACATTTTCCTGGTATATCAATACGCACATCCCTTAAAGCAAAGCTATTTCTAACATAGCAGATTTCCAATCTTTATTTCAAATACTATTATATTAATTAATGCCAGAATAAGTACTGGGAGGAAATCCACATAACTGGACAATAAAGTGATATATTCAAACAAGATTCCTCAATTCTGCTTTTTGAATAATTATAAACAAATTTCCTTTTTATTGTAACTATTTTACCTTTTCTTTTTAAATTACATTACAGCTGACTTTTCCCCATTTCCACCTCTCAGATAACTATAATATAGCCTCCAAAAACCCATGATCTTCAGTTATGATATGCCTGAGAAGAAACCACCTGATTGTCCATCTATATCTTATAGGCTGAAAGATAGTTTAGTTTATTTTTAAAGTGTGCTGTGGTAGTTTTTTCTTTTAGTGTAGTTCTATGAGTTTTAGCAAATGTACAAATTTATGTAAATATAGCCACAATTGGGATATAAAATAATTTCTTTTTTTAAATTATTTTAAAAAGGATAAAACCAAGGAAAATAAAACAGAATAAAACAAATCAAAACAAACCAGTGTAAGTGATACAGGAATTCAAAACATTACAAAATCAACAATAGTTACCATAATGCCTTTTGTTGTCTTCCAAATAGCTGCAGATACCCTTGGACATAGTAAAAATCAAACAGAATAGAAACAATAAAAACAAAACAATGAATGCAATAAAGGTCTTCAAAGCAAGACAACAGCAAATCCAAAATGGCTACCATAATATATCTTGCTGTCTTTGAAATAGCTGCTTATGCCATCAGATATAACACAAAAGAACAAAATCCAACCCAACAAAACAATGAAAATGATACTGGACTTCAAAACAAGAAAAGAGGACATCAACAATGGCCACCACCCTCAGAAGGAGAGCCCCCCTAGATGCCACACTGTGTACTGCTATCTTCTGGACAAATGATCAGACCACTGACCCTTGACCTGCAAGGTCAGTGAAACACCAAAACACCACAAGCATCAAATTGCATTTTCACCTCAGTAGCTATCATCACAGCCTATGTTTCTCCGGATCAGCCGGCCACTTACAGGGAGGCCGTGGGGATTGATACTTCTTGTTTGCCAGCCTGTGAGCTGGAAGGGTCTTGGGTCTGGCTGTCCCCATGCTGGTGGCGGCCAGTGCAAGGTGCTGGTTCACAGAGGGGGCTGGGGAGAGTCTTGCTTCTTGGTGAGGTCTTGTTCTCTCCCCCCGCAGTCCACGAATGGCACTGACTCACGGAGAAAGGCTTGGATCTGGTTGTCATAAAATAATTTTAACATCCCCTAAACCTCCCTCGGGCTAACCATTATAGTAACACTTTCATATTCAAGTACTGCTAGTAGTCACACATCACTTTACTCCCTCAGTTTTCCCTGCCCCAGAATGTTACCTACTGGGAACCATGCAACAATACCCTTTCATACTATGAGCTTCTCTCTACATGTCTTTGAGGTTCATCCAATTTATCACATGTATCAATAGTTGGTCCCTTTTTACTTCTGAACACTAGTCAGATATTTGAAATAAGGATTTTATCCATACTCTTGATAAAAAATACTTAATTTTTTTCAAGTATTTAACTATCAAAACCAAAACTGTTATGGATATTCACTTATTGGTTTTTGTCTTAAACATAACTTTTCACTCCTATAATGTAAATAACCTTGAATTGGACTGCTGGGGCATATGTTAAACATATGTATAACTTTAAAAGAAATTATGAAATTATTTTCCAGAATATATGTACAATTTTGCACTCTAATCAGCCTTGTATCACAGTCCTACCTGTTCTACTTCCTCACCAGCACTGGGTACTATAGGCTGACAGTTGTAAGAATATAGAAGGACTTTATTAAAACAAATGTAAATCAACTTCTATAAGAAAGGACACACTCATTATAAAGCATCTAGCAATCCAACTGAAAAATAGTAATATTTTCCAATAAGGTATTTTGATGAAAATACTTTGATATCCAACATTTGAAACCAGTAAAGTGTTTTATTCAATATTACAAGGTCTTTAAAATTGTGTTATATAGTAATTTGTCAGAGGAAGTTGTGATACTCATAAATTATGTGGGTGATACGTTTTATGTCTGTGGTAACTGTATATGTTTCTTGCTTGTAGGGCTGTTAATAAGAATATGATCACATTTGTTAAATCAGTGAATATTTAGAAATCATGGGCCGGGGATTTAGCGCAGTGGCATAAGCACCTGCCTGGCAAGTACAAGGTCATGAGTCTGATCTCCAATACCAAAAAAAATAAAAACCATTATGCTGAGGATAGTACTGAATAGGACATTTTTGACCTTTGTCATTACAAAACAAAGTAAGTATGCATGTGTATGTAAAAATGATGATAATTATATTGGTATTTATTCATTATAAGGATGAACATAGGAAATGTTACATGAGGATATTTTTAGAGACCTTGACTTTGTTTGTTTTTTTTTTCTTTTTTTGTGGCACCGGGGATTGAACTCATGACCTCACACTTGCCAGGTAGGCGCTTAAGCCACCGAGCTAGATCCCTGGCGAGACCTTGACTTTGGTTTGATCAATTTCATGTACTCATAGGAAGCATAGTAGAAAGTAATAATTGTGCTTTAATTCTGATTTCATAGCAAACAATGAAATCATTAGGTGTGTCTAATAAATTAGAGAAAATTAGAAACTATTTAAAAGTAGGTCTAGAATGTAGAAAGAGGGCAAACTAAAAGATACCAACATTTCTTGACAAA
>RJWT010041678.1:0-12270 GCA_004365215.1 Cuniculus paca
TTTATGGATTCCATTTCTCTCCTATGTTGGGCATTCATGACTTCCATCATTTTCCTAAGCTCCTTTATTTTTTTTTTTTTTAGCTGTATCTGCTCTCCAGTCACTAAGCATGCCTTTCATTAAAGTCACCATTTCCTAGTTATCTGACAAATTATTTCTGGTTTGATTTTTTTTTTTAAGAGCCTCTTTCATTTGCTTTGTTGTTACCACTCCAGCGAGTCCAGGTGGGTAGCTTTCAGATTGTTTGTTATGGTTTGTGTATAGATGGCCCCCCAAGCCTCATGTAGTCATGGAAGCGGCTGAATCTAGCGTTTGTGGTTGACTTGTTGTGTAGTGCTGGGATTGGCGGTGTGAGCTCTGCACCCGCCCAGGGGTGGAGCCAACATACAATGCAAGGTCGGAATGGGGGCGTGTTTTCTCTCTGTTTGGCGCAGTTTGTTCTTGCTGCTTGCAGCCGCCATGAACGGCAGCACCTCAGCCACGCCATCTTGCCTTGGAGCCAGCTGATTATGGACTGAAATTTCCAGAAACTGTGAGCTAAATAAACCTTTTCTTCCCTAATTCTGGGTGTCAGGTATTTGTCTCAGCAAGGAGAGAAAAGTAACCAAAACATTGTTCGTCCTCATTGCCCTCTTGGTTTGCTTTTGTTGAGCTGGAAGTCTGGGGTTGCATCTTGTTTAAATGTCTTCTCATTTTCTATTTTTTTTTAGCTTACTTTCTGGGTGATGCTTGTAAATTGTCTATAGTGAGTAGCTTTATTGCCAATATTTAGAACCTTTAGGCAGTTACTACTCGTCAGAGGTATCTTCTAGGTACAGCTGGCTTTTGCGTTTTGAGTCTATTGTAAGATCCTGCCTCTTCAGTCTATTGGGGAATGAGAAGTTGCTGCCTATTTGGCCCAGCCCCTGTTTCTTTGGCACTGGTCTATAGTATTCTTTATGACCTTTAGGCAATCTCAGCCTTGATATACCAGGAAGAAAGACTGGTTAGAACAATTATGTCTTCTTAGCTAAAGTGGTACAATCAGCAGTAACCATAGCATTAAACACTACCTAGAAAATGACAAACTGAGGTTAATTTGCCACTTTTAACCATATGAACTAGATTTGTGGTTATATAACAAAATCTAGAAAATTGTGTACAGTAAAAAAGCCCTCAATATAGCTGTTGTACCCTCCGGGGAGAAAATTTAGAAGGAGTTAGGGGAAAAAATAGAAAAAAGGGAAGAGATTAGAAGCAAGGCTGGAGGACAAAGGCAGATCTCACAAACTTTGAGAAACTGGTGCAGAAGACGGTGAAAGAGAGAAGGAGGAAATAACAACAACAAAAACCAGAACAACATAAACTGACTAGAAGCCATGTTCACACTCATATAAAAACAAGAAAAAACAATGAGGAAAAAACGGAAACAAAAAGAAACCACGAAAAAAAATACCCTAGAGAAAGACAATATAGAAGATAAAGAAAAAGATGTCCACTTCAAGGCTTGTCTCTGCTGCCACTGCTTCGCACGGTGGGCAGAATCCAGATCCATGTCAGTCAATCTCAGCAAGCCTGCGGCAGCTCCACTGGGCAGGGTAGAAGATAATCCCAGGCAGCCTGCACCTCTTTACACGGAGGGTCAGGCTGGCCTCTGGCTGTGAGGCTGGAACCAGATCCGCCCAGCCTGCAGCAGAATCTGTTTCTCCTCTGTGCTCAGTCGAGAGCCGCAGCTGCTCAGGACCCTGGGCTCACTTGGCTCCTCTCCAACATGGCTCCCAGTCAGTTGTGCACATGCGTGCGCTCTCTCTCCCTCTCTCTGTCTCTCTCTCCCTCCTCCTTTTGGACCAGGAATCAAACTCAGGACCTTACCTTGCCAGGCAGGCACTGTGCTATATCCTGAACTGAACTATATCCTCAGCCCTAAGTACCCTCTCTTGTGGGACAGCTCACCAGCACTGCACTCAGCTGCTGTCCGTACCACTCCACTTGTGTGCTTCTCCGCGGGCAGCGGTGGAGTTGCCCGCTTCTGTGTTTGCCAGCAGTCATAGAGCAACTGCAGTTTCCAACCCCCTCCCCCACGGTGAGTCCTCAGGGAGAAAGCGCAGCCTGCTTCCCCCTTCTTTCTTCCTCTCTTGACTCTGCCTGTGAGCTTCAGTTCTCCTTCAGGTCCTTCCTGGGTACTGGGGACCCATTTCCCTCCTTCACGGTATATTCCAGTGTTTGGCTGCCAATTCTTAGAGAGGCTCTTTCTCTGCTGCTTACCACTTTGCCATTTTCCTCTCACTGCCTTCAATGTGTTATTAAAAAGGTGATTTTCTTTACTGTTTACTGCTTTGTGTTCATCAAATTTGGGGGTGTACAAAAAAACTTTCTTGGCTGTGTACCCTGGAAACACATGCATTATGTCAGGGATGAGTGTGTGGGTCTGTTTTGTAACAAGCTTACCTAGCATTGCTAATGCATATGAAGATTGAATCCACTGTATTCCATCACAGATCTTTTTGAGTTGAGGGACCTAAATCTTCCTATTCCTAGAATGTACCAAAATGCACATTTGTAAATGTTTACTGAATGCTGTTGAACCTACTTATTGTCTCTTCATTTATCTCTCATTCCAAGCTCTTCTTTTCTTTTGTACCTTACGTAGAAGAGCAAGAAGGAAGAACTAGGTTTTAGAGATTGCTGTGTTCCCAGGCCTCTTACCCAGAGCCTGCCTCGTTCGACCACACCAATTCCCCATTTTGTGGCACAGACATTTACATAGTGTGGAGTCAGTCTACTCTATGGACCCTTGGGTGCATGAGTCTCCATATTTTCTTGCTTCTGTCCCACACAAAGAGATATTGAAAAAACCCTAGGATTGGGAGAAACTGGGAGAGTTAAATTACTATCTACTGCAGTACCCATTGTAGAGTTCCCTGTGAAGAAACAGGGAGGAAAGGCGACACAGCTGAGTGCACTGAGGCAGTGCAAGGCCACATGGGATTGTTGTCTCCTGGCCCCTGTTCCCAGTGTTGCCCCCTCACTCTCTTTAATCTCTGGGGGTGGTTCCGGGTCATCCGTGGTTTTCTTCCAGGCCCCACAGGTGATTATGCTGTAGGAACAATGGCTAAGAACCCTACTTGGCAATTTACTTTGTCCACAAAATTATCATTTGTGTGTTTAATACCACTTTGGTTTAGTCAGTGATTACAAATTGAATTCTTTTCTAAATATTTAAATTTTAGTTTCATATTAATTTATATGCTGTGGAACATCAGCAATTTAGAGTCATTTAGTTTTTTGGCTTAATGGAAAGAAAGAATAAACTTAGGAGAAGAAACTATCAACATTATCATAAAAGGAAAAAATTAATATTTTCTGTCTTATTTAGAAATGGTGCCCTGGCTGCATCAGAATGTGGTGTGCTCAGCTTTGGAAGAATAGCTTGCTCAAATTCTTTCTCTAGGGTCTCTACCTTGAGTTTGGAATAATAGGGCTTGACCTTTGGACAAATTTAGAGAGGCACATGCCACCTTTATACAAAGATGTGTTGGAATGATTAGATGTGAGTCACGAAGGTTGTCCAAGGATGGGCAATCATTTTTACCATATGTCTCTTTATAACATTTCAGGTCTATTTTAGAAGAGTTAAGATAGATTTATGTTGAAGGAAACTGGGCACTGTGACACTTAGGACAAATATTGCTGCAGTTTTTTGACACGAGGGCATCACTCATTCAGATGTTTACTCATTCATTCATCTGTCCCTGTAAGCTTCCACTGTTTGTTCAACACAGAGATAATGTGTCCCAGAGGCACCTTGCATGCATATCTCCCTCTTCTGAGGGGCATGGAACTGTGTTGTCTTGAACAGGCTTGTGTTTCCTGAAAATCCAGCCTGTTGGAATAAGAACCTTTTCCATTCTGTCTCTCTTCCAAAGTAACCTTGTGGCTGTATATCTTTTCATTATAGCCATATATCATTCAAAATTTCAGATATTTGTCTTTTATTATAGATAGTGATATTGGGAATGATGAAATGTATAGTTGGGGTATCATATGAAGGCACTTAATAATTCATTATAACTTTTATATTTATAATCTGTCTCTTCAGTTCAAAACAGTGGGGGGAGAGGGCTGCATTTTTTTTAACTAATGAAAGAATGTTTCAACTTTTGTATCAACAAATTAATCTTGAATCTCCAAGTAAAAGTAATACTACTTAATATCATTATTGTTCATTTATATTCCCTTTCTTTCAGACTTTCCTACCAGAAGTGCTTATAAGGAATAAATGCTACAAGTTCAAGTTTCTTTTCTGGCTTTTACTTAATAGGAATCCCCTCCAAAAAGAGGCTGTCTTAAGAAAGAAAAAAACCTCATAGTTTCCCCTGGTGTATCCTAAACACTCAGGAATGCTTGTTATGCCTCCTGTCACTGAGCCGTTGTCCACCACCATGGAAAGGACAGTGTATCCACTCTGTGAATGAGGGTTGTCTCTAAGCACTGACGTGGCATAAACTGTGTTTGACCTGGTGCTTCGGATTCAAGCCAATAGGTGACTCATTATTTCAGATGTTTGGTTTGTGCTGTTAGAGTTGAAGCATTCTGTAAGAAAAATAGAAAAGCCTGTTGTAAAAATAAAATCTGTCTCCAGGAAGGAGAATCCCAAGTCCTGACTGGAGGCAGGATGTCTGTTCATAGCTTGTCTAACTTGTTGATTTACCTTAGATCCTGGTTTGATGCATCCTAGAAAATATCCATCAGAGCCGGGCGTGGTGGCTCACGCCTGTAATCCCAGCACTCTGGAGGCTGAGACAGTCGGATCGTTGTGAGTTCGAGACCAGCCTGGGCTACAAAGTGAGCTCAAGGCCAGCCTGAAAGGCATAGTGAGACCCTGTCTCAAAAACAGGGCTGGGGATCTAGCTCAGCGGTCTAAGCACCTGCCCGGCAAGTGCAAGGTTGTGAGTTCAATCCCCGGTGCCACAAAAAAAAAAAAAAATCCATCAGTACTTGTTCATATGGTATTGCTAATTATTTTTAAAATTTCAAATGTGAGTTCAAACAATACTGGGTAGAAAATTTGCTCTCTGGTCCCTGAGATACAGCAGTCTACCCTGGGGCTAGTCCCTAAGTTCTGTCCATAGGAGAGGAAGTAACACAGGGCTGGCACCACCTGGAGGGCTGGCATCATCAGCTCACTTCTCTCGGAAGCTGGAATGTGACAAGAAGTTTATATTCTTTCATTGGAAGTTGCCCATTCTGCATGTGATTTAGTCATTATGGAATGTTCAGCTTTCCAGAATCAAACGAAGACTATTATAAAAATGTCAATTTTAAAATTATTCTTAACTTTTGGGTTATTTTTTTAGATAAATCATTCTGCTAACTTATAAAGATGTCCCTTTTTTCTTTCTTGCATGTTGGTTCTTATGTGTCCCAGGGGAACACCTAGGGAAAAACTAGGGAACACCTATCCAGACTGCAAAAACTGCTCAAGATTTGTAGGGATCTGGATCAACCTACTATAGCACTGTACCTGAATCCTGTAGTCATGATTACTTTTATTATAGGATTGTGATTAATTTGTTAGACAATGAGTATATGTCAGATGATTATTTGAGAGCTTTCACCTGGGTGAATAATGGCTTTTTTCTAGTATGTGAACTAGGAGCTTTAATCTTCATAAATACAGTGGACAGTGTATATAATAGGTACAGTGGATAGCTAGGACTCAGAGGGTGTAATGACCATGCCCAAGGCCACACAGTGACTAAGTGGAAGTGTTAACTTCGTACCCAAGTTGACCTAATTGAAGAATGTCTTTGCAAAGCTTTACTGTGTCTTCTCCTAAAACCAAGGGGGCAGAGTGATCCTCAAGTTCTTTGTATCTCTCTACTCTTCCAGTGATCTATAAAAAGCCATTCTTGCAGAGAAGCAGGGTTATGTTATGTTAAAAGCCAGGATGAGGGCCTCGCTGTCACTCTTACTAACTCAAAAATTGTGGGCAAAGTCCTTAACCTTTTTTTATGTCTGGCTTTCTCCATCCTTAGATAAAACAGAACCTGTGAGTGGGAGGCATACGTTTGTTCTTGTCTGTACCATAAGAAGAGTGGTTCATAGTAAACTGTGTGCAAGCGCTTGCTATTTTTATACGTTATCTTGAAGACAAACAGGAATGGGTATCTTCTCTGTGCACTCACTTCCCTGGGCCTGCTTGTGGAAGGCTTTAGAGTAGGGGTGCATGGGGCACAGGCTCAGCCAGCGTTAGAGTGTGAGGGCTCTCCATGTCTTGGCTCAGTCTTTCCTTCTGGGCTGTGGATCATGCTCTGGATTTTTTCCATACACAATTGTCTGTCCAGTCTCTGGTCCTCTTACTTGAACAGGTTGCTTTTCTCCCCTGAAGTATGTGTCCTCAGCCTCTACCACACACACTATAAATATGTCATTGTTTATTCCAGGATTGATTTAGTGTCTTAGCCTGTTGTTCATATGTTTCTACTAGTGTGCCCACAATACTACATTATAAATTGTGACCTCCTGGAGGCGGGGACTGGGTCTATGAGGACCTTGCAAAACCATTTTTTTAGAAAGAATTTTTAATCATGAAAATGAGATTGTTTGGGAAGCATTAGGAAAGATGCTTAAGAAAGGCAGCTGGTGCCTTTAAGGCCCCCAATCTGGCCTTCATAAAACACCCAGGTGGAGAGACACCCCCAAGGAAGGACATCAGGGGCCTGGTTCTTGCCTTCACTCTTCTCTTTCCTTAATTCCAGGAACCCGAAAGTCTGACTCCCCATCTCATTCCACGGCAGTGAAATGTTCTTTTCTGATTCCCACGAGGGAGAACACTGACTGAGTCAGGCATCTCTGGGGTACACATGGGGCTCTGCAGGAAAGTCTTCCCTGGGAGGAGTAACTGGCATCCTTCTCTTTGTCCATCAGAATGCCAGAAGTTGGTGGTGACTCAGCAGTGCTGCAGGCTGATTGCTCTCAACCGAAGACCTCCACTGATGGAGTTTATTATGCAAATTGCCAAAACCAGATATGGAAACTGCCTATTGCTTTTGTTTTTAAATTGTGATAATACACACAAAACATGGAATGTACCATTCTAGCATTTTAAATGTACAGTTTAGTACTTATGAGTAATTCTACACTATTTACAGCCATCACTGCTACCCATCATTGGAAATCTTTGATCTTGCAAAATGGACACTCAGTACCCAAAGAACAGTAATTCCCCATACTGACTCTTTTGAGACTCAGAAAGAACAACCACCTGCATTGCTCAGAGTGATTTAGCTGAGTATGAGTTTGTGCACATCTGAGTTTTCATCAAGTTGAGGAGTGATCAAACAGAACACAGGTGAAAATAAAAGTGAAGAAAACAGAAGAGTTTTATTTATTTTTTATTAGTACATGTAGTAGAACAGAAAGGGAGAATTGAGGCCTAATTGACCTTCTCCGTGAGCACAAAGGAGAAAGGCCATGTGTAGGTGTGATGGTGGGTGGCACATTACAGGTTGCAGGGAAAAATCTAAACAGCTGAGATCTGGTCGTTTACCTGGTCATATACTAATAGATAATAGGAAGGAGATAAATCTTATGTTGCTCTAATTGCTTGTACCTGCGACTGAGTGACTAAAGAAGAGGTGAGCCAGGTGCTCAGGCGCTGTCTGTCCACTAGAGGCAAGAGCCCCGTGGCGGCCGGCATTCTAGACTAACTCTATGTCTATTTTTCATCCTTGTTCTTCCCTGGGTCAGGTGACAAACTAGGAGGTTGGGTCCCTACAAGTGGCACCTGAACAAAGACTTGGCTGGGGAAGGTTGGTTACTAAGAAGTATATGTTTGCAGTACATAATGTTTGCATTCCTTGTGTAGAGTTGGTCCGTGTATGTACGCATCTGCATTCCTTTTTTCATTCCTTGTTTCCTCTCTCTCTCATCTTCATCTTTTCATCTTCTTTCCATTTGAGAAAGATCTGTCTTCTTATTGTGTGTCTAATTTATTTCACTTAACATGATTTCAAGGTGCATTATCTTTCTTGTGTATGAACAACACATTTTCTTTATCTGTTCATCTGTTGATAGATACACGGGAGCAAAAGATATTTTAAAAGGTTTTTTTGGAACATAATTGTGAAACTTTGATAGGAAAAAAGAACTCCTCCTACAGGTTGGAGAATTTATGCAGTTTACCTCAAGAAACAAAAATGCCAAAGGAGACAAACCTGGGTTTGCTCTGGCTTTTTGGTCTTAGAGGTAGTAATTCCCGCAGCAGCAGTTGCTGTGAATTTGCAGATTCCTTTTTCCACTTCTTAAAGGGAGTCTGTTCTTCCTGAGATGTGGGACAGAATGTGCTACCATCTCTTCCAGCATCCCCTGGCTGGGATTCTTCTGCCACACATCTAACTTCCCTTTGGCCTTTAATTCTAGGCCAGTGTTGCTCATTTAGAAGAATATTGTTCCATTTGCTGGTTCGAGAGTATGCGTTCTTGACCACTGTGAAAAAGATCACCAAATAGAAACCGTCTAAAGGGAACCATGTCTTTTTGGAAACTTTCCAGATGTGGTGTCCTCTGCATCCTTTGCTGCTTTCCTGTGCTGACTCTCAGGCTTGGACTCAGCCAGGAATCAGTTGTCAGCTGTGCCAGCCACATGCTGTGATGCTAGTGATGCCCATGTAGAACTGTAAGAAAATTTCATGGATACATGTGTAGCCCTTTCTTTTTCTAACCACCTTCTAAACATGCCTTGATTTTGTTTCTGTCCAGTCAACAAACAAGCTTCCTTTTTGTTTTTTCAAACCCTGTGACATGAGATTTCCACCAACTTCTGCCCTTGTTTAGTTACCTTGCACAACACTTGATTATAACAAAGCTGTTGTCCCAAAGGGATGTGTTATTTAATAATTGCCAGAAAGAAAGTATAAAAGCAGGAGGATAGGGATGGTGATGTTAGGGACCTCAGGGCAGAAAGGACTACAAACATTCCCAGTGCATTGGTCTATGGATTTACTTTGGAGTTTGGCTTTGAAATCCCCTGTTCCTGCCCCAGCTGATCTGTTTTGCCTTTCCAAGATGATTTCATTGAAAAGCAGTGACAAATTATGACTTGACTTTTCTAATAGAACCTTAACAGATAGTTTATTCTCAAGTGTAAATATTTTAGTAAGCCTTTTGTTTAATGACTCATTAATTTGATGAGGAAAATGTCCTAATAAAGATAAAGAAAATATAAACTGTTTCAAAAACTGTAGAGGGAAAAATGTTGGGGCACTTGAGGTCAACTACTTCCTCTCTTCTTTGAATTTCATTTGTTGTTTAGTCATGGGAACAGACAAATTGGTCAGTTGGGGTTAGGTACTCATCTCCCTTCTTTTCTGCAAACTTCGGCACACATATCACATCATTGGGTATTTTTTTCCCCTGAGTTTCTTTTGGTATAGACAGAGACTGTATGAGGAGATTTCATAAAAATAGTGTGTAAGATTTTCTTCCTCTACCACAAACTAGTACATAAAATGTGTCAGTAGATTGGTACTGAGAAATAGTTGGTTAGTTTTTAACCAACTCAGAAATGTCACAAACTTCCAGGTACGAAGTGTCAGAAATTACTGGACAGAAGCAGGGTTGAGAGAGTAGGAAATATACATGGCTATAAACCTGTGATTATATAAAACATAATCTGTATTATCCATTTGTATAAAAATCATGTAGAGGTATATAACTATATTGTACATAATTTTGGTAAGGCTAAATGTTTCAGCATAGTTGATGTAACTATTTCTAGGATTTGCTTTAGTGTTTAATGAGGTATAAATTTATTTTATATAAAATGCTCTTTGCAACAAGAGTGTAAGAGTGTAATCAGTTTTTTTTTTTTAATGAGACAAGCTTTCACTATGCAGTTCAGGCTGACCTCGAACTCACAGCTATCCTCCTGCCTCAGCCTCTCAAGTGCTGAAATTACAGGCATGTACCACATACCCACAGTGTATTGACTTTTATTAAATACAGTTGTAACATTGTAGATATTTTGGAAAACAGTTATCCTGAAATTTTGTGCTTAAATTTTAAGAGGCAGTGGTGTGCCCAGTGGTTGTCAACCTTTCTAGGAAGAAGACCCGGTTCTATATTACAAACTTAATTTTTAGTATTTATTAGTTGTAAACAATATATAAAAGCATAAGGAAAATTGATTTCAATGTAGTTAGTAAATAAAATACGAAGAGGCATGGTAAATTGTTGTGAGGCTGTAGGTACAGTATAAAAAAATAGAATTTCATTTTGCTTATATAATCAGTTTTGTCTTTGTCTAAGTATGTATCTGATCTTTTGTCAAGTAGGAAGTACAGTGATCCAAAGGTAACTTTTACTGCAACGTATCTCTAAACCATTACCCATTATTCCCATCTTTTTTTTTTTTTTTTACTGGCTCAGTCTTCCTGGACCAGAAAAGAAAAAACAAAGAGGAAGAGAGAGCTGTAACACAAGGCACAGCTCTGGGAAAGCCATGTGTGTGAGAGTGTTAACATTTGTATAGTGATGCTTGGATGTCATAGCAGACAAGATAAGATGTTTCATAATGTTCTAAATATATTTTATTTCAACATTCTTAAAAGGACAGCAGCTAAGAAATGTAGGCTATAGATATGGTCTTGCCTGTGACCCAGATCATATTCCGAAATGTCTGCCTGCGGGGCCAGGTGAATTCTGGGCCCCTTAACTGCTAGTAATTGTTGAAGAAGCCAGCCCTTAGTGCAGCAGGAGCCACGTGATGGCCATTGCTCATGTTTGCAGCCAACAAACCGTTTCTTTGTCCTGTTTTCAATAGATGAGGTGAACCAAAACTAGTGTGAGATCTCAAGGAGCCAGGGCGTGGTGTGTTGGGGGAGGCAGGTGTGAGCTGTCACTTGTGCTGCTTAGGCTGTGTGCAGGCCAGGTGTGCCACTGATCCTCTGCTTACCTGTTGGTGCTGGGGCAGGATGAGAAGGGGCAGGAGAAAGGAGAAAGGAGGCTAAAGGAAGGTGCCATCTGAGCTGAACCTTAGTGATGGAAAGCTGTATGGTTTCAGAACCTATGCAAGTTAGTAACCTTCTAAGTTTTTAAGAAAACCTTTATTACCCCTCCACTTACATCCAGCTGGAGACAGGGTGTAATGGAAAGCAGTGCCTGAACCACTCAAGCCTGACTTTGAACCCTGGCTACCGCCTGATGGCCACTTGGCCTTTCTGAACTGCACGTGAAAAGAGGATAACACAATCCACCACATGTGTTGATTGTCAGGATTCAATAAGAGTACTTATTAGTCCCTGCTCTTTCCTTAGCACACTGAAGTTGAATGGATTGAAAACCAAGGGTAGTTTATTTTATTTTGTTTTTTTATTTTTTTGCGGCACCGGGGATTGAACTCACGACCTTGCACTTGCCAGGCAGGCGCTTAGACCGCTGAGCTAGATCCCTGGCCTCGGTAGTTTATTTTAAAATGTGCCTGATGAAATAAGAAAGCAGGACTAACTGTGGATAATGAGGGTAATATTAGGTGCCATTTATTGCACCAGGCCTTATTGTAAGTAGTTTCCATTTGCTCCTTCAAGCCTGACACTAACTGTATTGGGTACTATCGTTTCATCTTCATTTTACAGATGAGAATCGTGAGGCCACAGTGGTTAAATAGTTTTCATTAGTCCTGCCTGTCTGACTCTAGAACTGTTCAACTATCAGGATGGAGCTGTTGAAGAGGATAACAAGGGTGACAGCAATAACAATACTTTAAGTTTATGCAGAGCTTCATCCTTGGAAGAGCATTTCTGTGTGTACTGTTACATTTCCTCATGAGGAAAAGCAGGTGATGGCTAGAAACTGGGTTAGAAAATGGTCATACAGATGTTTAGGTTTTCCCGGTCTTGTGTCGTAGGATGGTACAGAGGGCCTGGGCTGCCTTCTTCGAATGCTAGTTAGCTCCCTAGAAATTGAAGGCTCAGCACAATGTTAAAGAGAGCAAGAGAGATGAGAAACCAAGTAAGCTTTGACCAACAGCCTCTGGGGATTCTGTGGTGTTTACCCTGCAGCCAGGATCCAGTTACAGATGCCTGTGATTATGGCCTTTGCAAACAATTGTCAGAGAAATCCATAAGGTTTCCAAAGGCTGCAGAACAGCAGATGTGTAATTAAATTTCAGGCACAGTTACTCATAATGCTTTACATGTGGTCAGGGAGCATTTGGGATTCAGGCCTGAGTCCCTCTCTTCATCCAGGAGGTGTGGGATACAGAGACAACAGAGATTGGAAAGGTCAGTCT
>RJWT010041679.1:0-12270 GCA_004365215.1 Cuniculus paca
TGGTGTTCTTCACTCTGTCCTTCTATAGGGTCAAGTATATTTGTGCAGCCAAATGTCATTTCATAGGAAAAATCAAACGCAATTTGGTGAGAATTTCTAGAGAAGAATGAATTCAATCTGGTGTGGAAGTGACAAAGCACACTGATTAAAACAAATGCTATCCAGTGCCCTGTGCATGCCATTGTAATGTCTAAAGATGATTGCTTTTTTAGAGAAATACAATCGTACCTCAGAGGTGACAAAAATTATTCTCTTTCCCTTTTCTCTTGGTAAAGCTTTCTTTCAGAAGGGAAATGAATCTCTATTATGTCTCAGTGATCAGAGAGAGACAGCTTTCTGCCAGAGCTAAATGGCTGAGCTTGTCAGTAATATTGACTGCAAATTGGATTCGTGGAACTGATATATTCAACACTGAATATTCAAAGGAATATCATGATTCTGTAACATGCATGTCTATCTGATCCTGTGTTGTAGGAGCTTGGTATTGGTTTCATCAGCACTGGTATGGTTGGTATGTGGATTGTGTGTCCTTGAAAGATTTGTGTTGGAAGGAACGTCTCCTGTGTCACAATTTGAGAGGTGGTGGGATCTTCAATAGGCACAGCCTAGTGAGGGGTCACTGGTGGTTCTTGGAAGGGATTAACATAGTTTCATGAGACCTGTCAGCTCCCAAGAAAATGGGTTGTTATAGAAAAGCAAAATTGACTCCTCTCTACCCTCACTGGCTTTCTGTCTCATTGTGTGACCTCTTCCTCTCACATGTACTCTATTGCTGTCCATCAGATAATTACCCAAAGTGGACCTCACCAGATGACTAACCAACACAGCATGCCAGTTTTGAACTTTACCCTCTAAAATTGTGAGCTAAGTGAAACTCTTTTGTTTCAGCCTCAGCTATTTGTCATAGTAACAGAAAACAAACTATTACAAGAACAAACCTAATGAGTTTTACAGCCTAGAGCAGTGATGGTGAATCTTTTAGAACTTTTAGTGGTGCAAACAGCCCATTGTGTGCCACAAGTTTGTCACCACTGGCCTAGAGTTAGGTGTTTGGATGGATGGATCCAAGCGATGGGGAGTTAGCAATACAGGTGAATACTGTAGATGCTCAGCATGATGCCTCTCACTGACTTTTATTTAAGTAAAATGGAAAGACCTTACAAGAATAGATGCAGTCCTAATAGATCTTTTGGGGTCCACTCCATTTAGTTACTCAGATATCAGACTCACTGAGTGCAAGTTTTTTTAAAAGAAAATTGTTTTAAATGATCAGTTTTAACAACAAAATGGTTTATAAATCAATTGCATAACAGTACTAATCTGCTGTAGGTGCTTAGTAAATATTTGTTGAATGTACGATTATGGGCTTCACACACAGGTGAAGCTCCTTCTCAGCCATTAAGCTAGAACTCTGTGGCAACAGGGATCCCACTACCTTTGTTTATCACTGTGAACTAGATGCAAGCCCCAGTTCCATAGCCAATACTGAAATATCATCTAACTGATTTTAAAAACATAGTTTTACATTTTATATATATTTTATATATATATTTAAAAATTATTTTTAAAATATAGCTTTAAAAATTATTTTAAATTTTTTAAAATGTAAACTACAGTTCTACAAGATATGTGCTATTATTCTTCCCATCTTATGTATGTGGAAACTGAGTTCTCAAGAAAAAAGTGAAGCTCTATATGGTAGAGGACTGATGGATAGTGTAGAAGCCAAAGTGTTCTCTGGGGTTGGGTACTTAGACTAAATTACACCATGAAATATTTGCACGTTTGGCCCGTATACAATCTATCAGTTTAATTTATGGTTTTTAGTGATACTTAATAATTTTACACATTTGTGAATATTTCAGTGTGATATTTCAGTTCATGTATACAATGCATAATGATCAACTTAGGGGAGTTAGCATACCCACTGCCTCAAATATTTATCATTTCTTAGTCCTGGGAACATTCAATGTGCTCTTTTCTAGTGATTTGGAAATATACAATAAATTGTTATAACTAGAACCATGTTTCTGCACTGCAGAATACTAGAATTATTATTCCTCTTGACTATATTGTGTATTCAGTAATCAACCTCTCTCTACTCTCCTGTGCTTCCCTCTCTCTAGAACCATTATTCCACTCTCTATGTTTATGAGAAGAATTTGAGAAAGAAACTCATAGCTTCCACATGTGAGTGAGAATGTATAGTATTTGTCTTTCTGTGGTTGGCTTATTTCACCTAACACAAAATACTAAAAATTCATCTGTGTTGGTGAAAATGACTATGTTTCAACCTTTTATGATTGGATAGTATGGCTGGTGTGAATAGTGCTGGAATAAACATGCAAATAAAAATATCTCTTCAACATTCTGATTTCCTTTCCGACAGGTATATATCCAGTGGTAGAATTGCTAGATCATATGTTCTATTTTTGGTTTCTTGAGGGACCTCTATACTGTTTTCCATAATGACTGCACTGATTTATACTCCTAAAAGCAGAGTATAATATCTGAGAGTTGACTTTTCTCCAGGACCTCTCCAATATTATGTTTTGTCTTATCTATAATAGTCATTCCAAATCAGAAGAGATAATATTCCATCTTAGCATTAATTTGAAGTTACCAGTTGATTAGTAATGTTGAGTATCTTTCAGGTACTTATTGGCTATTCATATGTCTTCTTTTGAGGAATATTTAGATCACTTGCCAAATTTTTAAAGCACATTAGCTGTGAGTTGTTTGTTTTTAATGTTATTTGAGTTCCTTATGTACTCTGGATATCAATGTCTTGTGAGATGAACAGCTTGAAGAAGATTTTTGATTTGATTTAATACTATTGTTTATTTTTGTTTTTTACCCCTGTGTTTTTTAGGTCTTATTTAAAAAAATCTTTGCCCATACCAAATCCTTAAAGTCTTTCTTTTTTCTTCCATTATTTTCATAGTTTTCATGTTGACTTTTATATACGTTGAGAAGTAAGGGTCAAGTTTTATTCTGGCACATATGGAAATCTTGTTTCCCCAGCACCATTATTGAAGAGATTGTCCTTTCTCCAACGTATGTTCTTGGTACTTTTGTCAAAAATCATATTGGCATGACTATGTGCATTTACTTTGAGGATATTCATTCTGTTCCATTTGCCTATTTGTCTGTTTTTATGCCCGTTTTGTTGACTATAGCTTTGTTGTATATTTTGAAGTTATTGAGATTCCTCTAAGTTTGTTATCTATATTCAGGACTGCCTTGGCAATTGAGAGTCCTTTGTGGTTCCTTATAAAGCCTAGAAACACATTGTCATATCGCTTTTTCATTTCAGCTCTGCCTCCACTTCCAACCCCTACTTAATACACTTAATGTTCTAGAGAAGGGTTTCTAAGCCTTGGTACTAATGGTATTTTGGGCCAGGCAATTCTTTTGTGAGGGCTACTCTGATAGTGTACAATGTTTAACAGTATCTGTGCTTTTACCCAGCAGATGCCAGTTAGTGCTTCCTCAGTTGTGAAATCCCAAAAGTCCAAAATTCCCAGTGGAAATAGGATCGTTGTAATGGAGAAACACTGCTCTAGAAATCTCCTGGTGTCTGCTGTTGATCAGGACCATACTCTCTCTCGAATCACATTTTTGACAGCAAGTTGAATGTTGTTGGATTCCTTCATTTTTAAAATTCGAACTTCGTGGTCTACTTAGAATCCTGCTCCTCTATAATCATGCACTACACATTTTTTGGGGAACCAGTCTTTGCCCTGAGGAAGCACTATCAGGGAGGGAGTTGGTCATGTATACAACTGTCATGACATAGATCAGTGGCCACTGAAAGCTGGTGACAGGAAAACTCCCTAGTCCTGTGCTTTCAGAATAAAATGCAGAAATGCAGGACCCAGACTTTGACATGGGATGTTGGGACTTCATTTTATTTTGAGTTGGGTTATTTGTGGTCAGCACTTCAACTTCTGTAAAATATTATAAATGCATGCAGATAAAACTGTAAGTAGATAAGGTTTACTAAATTACCCTTTGGTGAAGGGTACAATTAAATGAAATTAGAAAGTCCTCTGAAAACCTAGACTATATGACGAACATTGGAGAAGAGAGTGATTCATTTTTCTAGTTATTGGCAGGTAGCCTGATTCATATCGAGGCAGTGATAATTGATAAGAGGTTAAAGTAAGATCCCTTCCTAATGGAATTTACAATCTAATGCAGGGCTGTAATGTGCCATGTGTTAGTGTGAATCGTGTGGAAATGATGCTTGTAGAAATGAAACCTGAACATTTTCTGTAAACTAACAAAGGAAAAGCTATTGAGGGCAAGGATTGTTCCCTTTAATAAACAAAAAGGAAACTGAACACATATTCAAAACACAATCCAGTTCTGGATCCCTGATGATCTTAGCAATGTTACCCGTGATGAGACAGTAAGGCTTGGAGCAAGAGGAGCTTGGAATGGAATCAAATATGATTTAGAGGTAGATAGAAAAGGACACAAGTTAATGACAGGTGGAAAACATCTTGGCAGTGTCCTTAACTTTTATTTAAAAGTAAGTCAAGAAAGTGACTTTGGTAAAATGTTCCTCCCTCTACCTCCCTCTTTGTGACACCAACTACTCCTCACAGAAACAAAATCATCCCTTAAATGTGCAGCCATTTAGGGGTGTACTGAAACATTGTGGAACTCATTGCTTTTTTTAAGCTTGGTGGCTCCTAATTCCTAAAAATATCTCATTGTAAAAGTGTCCTCCTGTGGAAGAAGAATTAAGATCTATTATGTACAAGTACAAATTCCCGATGATGAATGTGATCAATACTTACTACAAATATGTGCTAGTAAAAAGTAAAGTTGAAAAAGTGAGAAATATGTGTCCTCCTGATAACTACTGTGCTTTACCAATATTTTATTTCCAAATATAAGTATCTCTCTAATGCCCATTAGGGTGAATTGTTAATTTTTTTAAATGGTGAGATTGTGATGGGTTTTGAAGATGGAGAGAAAATGAGAGAGGAGACAAATTTTTCATTTGAGAGACAGCTTGCATTGATAGTTGCATTGATGTTCTTATAGCAGGAGGTACACCAAAGTTACAGAAGACAGAAGGGTCCCTAGATCTGCACACAAATCTGTTTACCTTCAGACGACTTAGAGTCATATTATGCAGTTCAGGGACTAGGTGAGAAGGCACTAATACAAACCAGAAATTAATTTTCATTGTGTTTTCTAAAACTCAACTTTGCACAGTCCAGTGAAAAGCACAAAGATACTTCCTCCGTGTGTATAATAGGGTCATTTCAAGGACACATTTGTTGGACTTGGCTGCCTTGGCATCTGTTCAGGACAGCTAACAAAAGTCAGTTGTCTCTTACCTTCTGATCACCACCCCCACCCCACCCCCAACAAATCACTAGCAAATTCCACTGCTGAGTGGAATTAGCATAATGGTGTGTTTTAATTCGGAGACAAAGCATGTGTTTCCTATAAGAAAGTTGTTTTAGGTCTTTAAATGTCTCTGTCAAACACTTTCTTTTTGTTTAGAGAAATAATTACAGATCAGTACTGTTGAAACCAAAACATCAGAGAAATTGCCTGTCTCAATGTTTCTAATTTGGTGGATGTCTGCCCTGTGGATGACAAAAGTTTAGTTTGGCCATGCCAAGAAAAACACATCCAGTTTGACCATTGCAGATGCTGACTTGGTTATAAAGGATGACAGTCATAGAACTTGAGTTGTTTTCCTCACATTCCAGAGAAAGAGCTCTCCTTGCATAAGAGCACATGTTCCTGTGACTCCAGTAATGTCAGACCCAAGGCAGAATGGTGATGCTTGGCTCTGGGTGCCATTTCCCCCTTTATAAGGGGCACCTATGTTGGTGCATAGACACACAACATCATCATATTTGTACTGATAATCTTAGCTGTTGTCTTCTTACTAAAAATACTGCACCTTACACCTTTTGCAGTCCTGGACTTGAATGTATTTTGGCCATAACCATGAAGTCTGTTAAAGTAAATTAGCCATATGTAACAAACAAACAAATAAAACTTACAAGGATATACATGAAAATGTAATCATCTAGGCATAAGAGTACAGGTGATTTTTACTTACTTTCCTGAATTTGCTAAATTTTAAATCTGGAGCATGTATTTTTTTTAAGGAAAAATAGTTTTTAAAAATAATTCATTCAATCTATAAAAGCAAACAAAACAAATACAAAGAGTGTAATTCAGATTTCAGGGCATATGTAAGTGCTGAACACAAATCTGGTGGACCTAAAAGAGAAGAGAGAGTAAATACTAAGAAGTCATCGGAGGTGGTGGGACTTCTGCTAGTGTGAATGTTAATACCAACAAAGATACATAGCACTCAGGCAGTGCTTACTTTCTGCTGAGATCTGCTCCCTTAGATCTCTCCATGCATTATCTCACAATGGCCCCAAATGAAAGTGACTATGTTTCTCCATCTTCTTAAAGATGAGAGGTTTTGTACAGAGAAAATAACTGGTTCCCATCCCATGTCAGCTTACATCTCATAGTCAGTATTTTGTACTGGAGCACATACTACTGTGTTTCCCATACTGTATATTATTGAATAGGAGAAACAGAGAGAGGCAAGATTTAGAAAGATTACTTTTCTTTGTTCTAAATCAGCATGTGAGCTGGGCGTGGTAGCTCACGTCTGTAATCCCAGCACTCGGGAGGCTGAGACAGCGGATGGTTGTGAGTTTGAGACCAGCCTGGGCTACAAAGTGAGCTCAAGGCCAGCCTGAATGGCATAGTGAGACCCTGTCTCAAAAACACCAGGGCCGGGGATCTAGCTCAGCGGCCTAAGCACCTGCCTGGCAAGCGCAAGGTCGTGAGTTCAATCCCCGGTGCCGCAAAATCAATCAATCAATCAATCAATCAATCAATCAGCATGTGTGTTTGGAGTAAAGTGGTGGTGGTGGCGGCAATGGTGGCAGTGGTGGTGCAGAGGCTGACAAAAATGGAACCACTCAAGCAAATAGCATTTCCTTTACCAAACAGTTTTTTTGCCTGATATTAAGTTACAGGTCAGGAAAAATGGAAAAGTTCTTTCTCTGTGTAATTCAGCATAGGAAAGCATTACGCAGAGTCTCTGTTGCCTGTTTCAGAATAAAACATAATGTGAGTCTTTGGGTTTAACTTTTAGAAGTTCACAGCCAAACTTTCTGCAAATATATATATTCTTTAAAATCGCCCCAAGTACCTAATTGGAGATACTCTACTCCCAGATGGCGTGAAGTTGATCCTCCAAGGTTCTGTAAGAATATTCTGGGGCTGTTTATCAGATGTCTTGCTGATATTACAACCTAAAAGAATTTAAGGAAGTATAACGAGCTTATGCAGGTAGCAAATCTAAATCCAACAAAAATAAGTTCTCTAACTTTCTGATGAAATGGTCAAAGGATGCAAGGTATATAAAATGTGTTAGATTTTATGCATTGCTCAGCTGAAGAAGAAAATTAAAATTCTGAGCCTTCAACTAAATGGATAGGATAATATCATTTAGCATGTATTATTAGACCAGTTCAGATTTTAGAGATTAATTTGTGTTTAAGAACTAGCTTTTAGCTTCATTCGATTTTTAAAGAACTTCTCATATGCGTATCTATCAAAAGGTAGACCAGCATGACCCTTTTTGCATCTTTTGTTTACTAAGTCACAGTGTCAGGATAATAAATGCTGTGGCTGAAGTACGTGTGTATTTCATTTCTCTTAGGGAATTCTGTACTATAAGGGCTTTCCTCTTCAACATTGCAGATAAAACACTACATCACACTTTTTAGGAAAAGAGACACTTTCTCCTTCAGGATGCCTGTTCAGCTGTTCCACAGCTGAAGAGTCGGGAAGACTTAAATTACATTCTTTTTCCTGTTATTAAAAGGGAATGGAGGGGTGCAAGAAACTTGCATCTGGTTCAATTTTTTTTGCCAAATTCTTCATTTAATTGTTTTGTAATTTGAAGAAAACCACAAATGACAAGATGAAATTGCGAGGAATATAAATACAGAATTTAATTGTTCATGTCAGGATTTCAATTCCCCAACCATGGTAATCTGAGTCACAGTGTTCTGGCCAACAAGCAAGAAGATGTTAGAGGCTGCTGTTAAGTTTCCTGAGCCTCCGTGGTCTGCAACCCCCATGCACATACACAAACTCCATCACCAAATTCACAGACTTCACTTCAATCAGAAAGAAAGAGGGAAGTTGTCTTCCTTTATCCCCATGAATTTGATCTCAGCAGCTAGGAGTCAAGGCAGGTTTCCTCAACAAAAACCAAGCCAGAGATCCAAACTGAACCAGTACCGAGGGCTAAACATTTAACTGATGAGAATCTGCAAGTTCAGAGCTCCCTTCATAGCAATGAAATTCAAAAAACGTGCCTCTTGTTTGATTTATTGCTTAGCCTTAACCTAGTTGAGTTATTTTAAATTAGAAAAAGTGATACTTTGAGCCGTGAAGCTGAGTTTGTGTTACATGTACCGTCGTGCTCAATTAGTAATTGGAGAATAAATTTATATAATGAGCCAATGTACAGTACAATGAGCCTTACACTTTTGTAAAGTAGTCAAGTAGACAAGCTAGTTAGTTCTCTACTTTGAGTTCTTTTCAAGTCTACCTAGTCTCTAAATTTTAGCTTTCTGTGTCCTCTGTGCATTTTTTTCATTGGAATGTCCCTCCAGTAGGGTCCTCACCCCTGCCTTGAACCTCTCTCTCTTTGCTTTCCTTTCATCAGAACTTACTCTTTGTTGTAGTTTGAGATTATTAAAAACTAACAAAGTAGTCAAGACTAGGAAAAAGTTGAATCAGAATGGATTGATTTTACCATTCAATACAGATGATTTTCTTTAATCAGCCTTAACATAGTAGATTTGTAGTTAGGAATCTTTGGGGTCTGTTAGAGAGTTAAAGGAAGCTATGTTGGAGCATGGCCATACTTTTATGTCTACAGGCCAATGATTTCTTTTATTTTAGCTTAATCTTGAAAGTGGGAATTAGTTCATAACCTAATTTCAAAGTACTATTTTGTAAGAAAGTATGTGGGACTGACTAGTTTTGCTATGTATTTATATTGTATTTTATCAATCTATCAAAAATCTTGGTTTTATGACAGAATAAAAATCTTTTTTTGCTCAATAAGAAAATATGTTAACAGTTCTCCTGATATATTTGTCAGGAATTTTATCTTTTAGAATGTTAAATATTGAAGTAGAAAAAAATACTACTTGGAATGAATTGTCTATAATATTCAAACAAATAAAAATAATGAAAATAATTCTGGGCTCACATCACAGTAGTTTTCCAAGATTTATTATTTTCCTTCAATCAGATTTTGTATGACCCTACTGGTCTATTCATTCAGTTAGCTCAATGATTTCAAGTTTGGGTAAGTTTATTTTCTTCTCCCTTCAGTTCGATGTATTGTTATGTTGGGAAGCAGTGCAATAAAAGATGTTACTGACTCCTCCATTTAGCCAATCCAGATCAGCTCCACTAGTCACTTTTTTCTTGAAAGTTCTTTGATAGGGACAACCAACTGGTTTATGTTTGGTGACTTGTTTTCCCTACAATAGCCATCTTGAGGTATTTTTTCTATCATAGAACCATCGACTACCATATTATTCTGTGAACTTCCTGTTCTCTTTCCCCTCAAGAGACATGGCATCTGGCTGCCATTTCTGAAACTGGTGACTGTACTGTCACTACTCATACGAGATTGGACAAAGACTGACATGATACAAACACGGTTGGGCAGAGTTTCTTCCCTACAGATCTGTAACTAGGGCAAGTGAGAATAGAACCAGACTATTTGACCTCAGGAGGCTACATCATAGATGCAAGTTAGAGAGTGAAACTAGATGGCAGAAAAACGTGGCCATCCATTCCAGAGATATGGACAGAGTAAAAAATGAACAGGCCTGCAGATAGAGTTGGGAGAAAGAGAAATGGAGAGAGTTCTTTTCAGCTTGCTAGCTCTAATTGTACCCTGAGAACCAGTATGTATCTGTCCTTGATATTTCTAGTCTCATAATAAATTCTCTTTTTTTTTTCTTTTTGTCTATGTTCACCAAGAATTAATTTTGTTATTTATTACCTTGGTGCCTTAATAAATTCAAGTGGTTTGCCTTTGAGGAGTTTAAAAATATTGACCTGATCTCCCCCATTTTTGGAGCAAGTGCTTTCAGGACCTGGAAGGGCCAGGGAGCTGTCAAGTTTCTGATTCCTTTTTCAGTCTGTGCTTCCAGCTATTGTGTGGGAGAGATGAGGCAAGGGTTAAGACTAAGGGTTTTCTCCCTCTATCCCAGTTGTCTCTTGGGAAGGTATTTCAGCTCTACAGTACTACTCAGCTTTCTTGGGGGAGGATGCAAGAACTATTCCCAAGCTGATATTCTCACGCTTCTCAATAACAAGTTTATATAGGAGCATATTATATATAATTTTTAACTAGGACATTGGTTGGTGGGAAGCTCTCACCAGGCATCTTCTGATGACTTCAGTGCCAGCTGCCAATTATCAGAGCTTTGTTTTGAATAGATTTAGTTACACTATTTGTGGAAGCCAACTTTCCTTAATTATATTTCATATTTTACAATTTGACTTTCGACTTGCTTCAGTCTTGCATTTGGAGAAATTGCACCCTTGGCTTTAGAAGGAAAATCTTGCAACATCTTTTATCCCCCTAACCCTTGACTACTATTTTCATTGTGATAATTATATTTCTTTCAGAGTCTTTGGAAATAATGGGTCTTGTGTTTTATTAATCTGTTTTAAAGTCCTATAATCAGTCTTTCCTTAGTAAGCAAACATGTTGATGGTGTAGGTTAGTGATTCTCAAACTGTAATGTGCATCAAATTACCTATTGGACTTGTGAAAACACCAACTGTCAGGTCCCACCCCAGAATTTCTGATTCCGTATTCCTATTATGGGCTCTGATCATCTGCATTTCTGTTTCAATGTGATCCTTTTGCTTCTAGTAAAGGAATTACGCCTTGAAAATCTCTATATAGAGCAATAAAGGAGAAGTCACTTTTGTGTTATTCAAATCACCAACTTCTGATCTTGCTCGCCAATTAAACCAGTATCAATATACAAAACATATTTGATGAGATTTCATTAAAAAACCTTGAAAAGTACCATGGTGCCACACAAGAGCATGAGGAGTCATTATTTTTATTTACATATTAGAACCAGAACCACGTTTATTCTCATTCATATATCCTATTAAAGCATTTGATATCCTTAAATATTAAAGTTTATAGAAAATATACATTCATTGTAAAAGTTGAATTAAAGAGAAATCATTTCCCCCCATATCCAACCTTTACCTGTCCTATATTCCCAATCTTAGAAAGTGGCACTTAATTCATGTGGTTGTGTAGGTCAAAAACTTAGCAATTATCCTTGATTCCTCTCTATGACCACACACCTACTCCATTAGAAAACACCATCAGCTCTATACAAAGATTTTACTACTATTGTAGTATATATTCCAAGATTATTCCAAACTTCTACTCCTTCTCACCATCTCCACTTTCTCCATTCAGTCATGCCCCCATCGCTTTGTATCTAAACAGAAGCAGATACTTGCTCATATTCAATGCTCATATTCAAAGCTCATATTCCATGAAGAAGTTGAAAGATTATCTTTTTAGTATACAGCTCTCTGATGGAGTACTATGTGGACAAAACAGATTTCTTACAATATCTACAAGATCATATTTGGTTTGTCCTCTGACTATTTATCCACAGTCTTCAACTACTCCTCCTATGCTTCCCAACCACTAGTTTGGTGACTTTCCATTTATTCCATCTTAGGAGCTTTGCACCTACTTTCCTCTTGAAAAAATGTAGTTCTTCTAGAGATCCTCACTCCTGCCTGCCTTGTCTCACCACTTGGGCCACTGCCCAGGAAAGAATCTCTTCACTGATCATCTTTAATAGTCCCTCCCTCCCCACAGTCAAGGGGTACCCCATGGCTTGCTCTCATTCTCTGCATCAGTTCATTGCAATATGAAGTTCTTGTTTATGTTACTCATTTATCTGTTTCTCCTCTTACCTTTCTCTAAAATACAAGATCATTGAAGGTAGAAACTTGATCTAACTAGCAGATCTTGCAGTTATAAAATTTTAAGCTCCTTAAGGAATAGAAAAATCATGTTTGTGTTTCTATCTTCATTCTCTTACATAGCACAAACAGTGGTCAGTGAATGTCAAAACTGATGCCAGTGAAATTTGGTCCTTCTCCTTTTTACATTGT